>JADQWA010000301.1:0-92500 GCA_018344505.1 Nebria ingens riversi
TCCTAATACTCACTTTACCCTATATTTTAATTAAATTATACTCTAAACATTTATAAATATATCATATTTATGCAAAAAAAAATTAACTAATTTGCAAATCTATATATTCATAAATTAGGTTATAGCCAGAAAAATTTGCGAAACTCTGCCAAAATAAATAAAATAATTATATATTATTGTTCATTAAATTTAAATCATTTGTAGATGATTGATATTTAATCAATAATCAATATTTTAATTTATTAAAGCGCCAGTGTGCTCCGCAAGCTACGTTACATACATGCAACGCGAGTTGCTTACGGTTACTAGCATCAAACAAGAAAATTGGGTTAACTGTCAAATCCTATCAAAATGAATTAAAAACGATTAAACAATTAGATAATTGCATATTTAGCTTTGAAATATTTCTGAAAAGTGATACATACTTGTGTGAATTCATTGCCTAAAATGATTTATAACTGATCACTATAATCATAACCACCATAGTTTGGAAAACGCATTAAAAAACGAGTAAATAATGATAGATCTCAATGATTAGATAACTAATTGATTGATTGATGCGCCGAATGTGTATTTATTTAGTTTCCGAATGGACGGATGCGAAAATGGTGAGCAAATATTCGTGAAACTTATAGAACAATCAGTACAATTTATTTTGCAAGATTTTAGCACGAATTATTTTTCTGTGTGCGGCTGCACACTTTGTTAAAAGTTTAGACAAAGAGTTAGAATTAATAACAAAGCTCCCACGGATACCGTTAAGCAAATATCATTCTTACTCCAGTGTTATGATTCTACATTTTGATATTCCGCCCGATACGAGCTTCGCCGTCTTTAAATTCAAGGCCCGCGATGATTCTACGTCTGTTTTAGGTAAGAAAACCGCCGACGAAAATGTCGTGTGAAACATAACACAATTGTTCCGCAGTTCGGAATTGTGATCCGCGCAATGTATCCATATTTATGAAGACTGGATCGTATCCAGTGATTAGTCCAGATGGGGTTCCATTGCCTAAGTCGTTTCTAAATATAAGCCGTCCATTGTTATACGAATTGACTCTTAAAACCGATGTTACACCGTATTATTTGAATATAAGCGCACCGGTGCCTGGGAATTGGTTTGGAGTTGCTTTTGTGAGCTGGACTGATCCGAACAAGGATCGAATTGAACAACAAGGTACATTTACATGTGTGATACATCACAGTACGTGATTTGCTGTGATGTTTCAGGCTTTAGTTACATTTCAGACACAATCACAACTGTGTTTGTATCAGGAATATAACATTTGGTTATATTTTTCAACTAGGTTTAACTTCTGAATGCGAAGCAAACTTATACACTGAACTTTACGTAAAACAAACTAAAAGCATAATCCTTCTTTCCCCCGATACGCAATTTAAAACCATTTTGCTTGAAAGCAAACCGTTGTTTTATAAATTTTTTATCCCCGAAGATTTAGATCATATTTTGATTTCGATTGATGTAAAAACACCGTGTAAATTATGTGACAAAATAACGATTTTAGCTCAATCGGCCGCTTTGCCCACATACGAAAGTTATTTAGATAAATTTAATGTTGACGCAAAGGAGGAGGGCCTTTATTTTTTGCAAATCCGCCCCTTGGAAAATTCGTGGCAATACTTAGAAATTCAAATGTCTAACAATAGTTTCTTAAAAGGTAAACCGTTCAAAGATTACGTCGAATTTTCGATGCAAATTAAATATTTTACTGGGTTAAATCCGGGGAGCGATTCATCAAATATGTTTAAAAACTCAATCAATAAGCAATTATTGTTGAAAAATCAAATGTTACAATATTATTTGCCGTATAAACAATATAATTTAATGCGCCTGACAGCCCCTGACAATTTTATATTCGAGTACGATTTTCCTCCGGATAAAAACGGTTCAACTCCGATTTTATTAAACTTAACATCCACAGAAATGTCGGTTTTGCGTTTCGTAGTTTATGACATAATCGACATAGGTGGAACCATGACTCTAGGATTAGCGATCAAACCCGAAATAAATCGTAAGACGAATCAAAACTTTACGGTCGTAGCGTGTATCCGTAAAGATCTCCGCGAAATCCCTTTCCATTCGAGTTGTTTCGTTGGAAATCAAACCAAAACGGCCCCAATCATCCTAAATTCAAGCTCCGCGGGTACTTTAGAGTTCCTCCACGTTCCCTACCCCGATCCGGGTACCTATTTCTTAACGCTCCGAGCGTTTTTCAACGATTGCATCGCGTGCAATTGTTCCGAAACTTGTCGCGAACAAATTGAGATTTGCGTCAACGAATGCGAGTATAATTGCACAGGGCAATCGTGTGAAATTTGCGGTGAATCATGCCGGAATAACGCTACGGTAGAGGATTGTTCGAGCTGTGATTGTGAGGGAGGATGCGAACGATTCGAGGATGAGATGAGGAATACTAGTGTTGTGTTTTCGATTTCGTCGCATCCGTGTATTGCTGGAAGGTGTGGACGGCACGGAAAATGTAATCATTATATGGCTGGAGGGTTTATTTTCTCGTCTTGTCAGTGTTTTGGAGGATTTAGAGGTGAGTGATATTGAGCGCTTTGCGCACTTATTTATATAATCATTTTTTGAGATACATGTTTATTAATTCTATTTTATCTACGATTAATATTGATGATTCATGAGTTATCACATTTAAATATAGACTAAATATTGCTCTTATAACCTTTAAGATAGTCGTAAATTCTTCATGAAAGTAGCTTTAACAACTCGTATATGTAACACGGGTCATCAACTATACAGGTGTAACAATAAGTTATTTCTTTAGGTTGGGATTGCTCGGATGGCTCACAAGCTCTATCAGACAATGATGTCTTAGTGGCGATCTTACTATTAACTTTAAGTAATTTACTGTTTATTCCAAGTGTTTATTTCGCGTATAAACGCAGCTATTACACAGAAGCTTGCACGTATGCGGCGTCAATGATTTCATCGACTTTTTACCACGCTTGCGACTCCAAGGAGAACCAATACGGTTTCTGTTTGTTTCCTCTTGGAGTTTTACAATTCTTAGACTTCTATTGCGCGTTACTGGGCATTTGGGTGACGCTAGTTGCGATGGCGTATACAAATAATCGTGTGATTTCGATTTGTCATGTTTTAGGCGCGATTATTTTAGCGTTTGGGGTAACTTATAATAAACACGCGCTATGGGTGTATTTGTTGCCCACCCTAACTGGAATTATCATCATTGGGGTGAACTGGGGGATGCAATGTCGTCGCACTAAAAAGTTGTTCCCTGCTAAGAAATATTTGAAATTGTATATGCCTCTAGGCGCGTTTTTGGTTTTGATGGGCCTGATTAGCTTCGCCTTTTTGGAAACTAAGGAGAATTATAAGATTGTTCATAGTTTGTGGCATATGGTCATGGCGGTGAGCCTGATCTTTTTGCTTCCAAATCAAGCGTTTGCGCCCAAAAGTTAGACCGTCCAAAAGAGATTCAATTTTATTGCAAATACATCACGTTTTTTTTAGAATTAAGTCACAACTAATACAGTTCCTGACCAAATATTGCAAACTAGTCGTTTTCAAATAACTCCACAATTACGGTTTTAGTTATTATTTAAGAGTGAACATTCCCATTATACGAACAATTTTTAATGTTTATAAATATTTATACCTGTTATTCGATTATATATATATATATATTATATATATATATATATATATATATATATATATATATATATATATATATATATATATATACATATATATATATATATATATATATATATATATATATATATATATATATATATATATATATATATATATATACATATATATATATATATATATATATATATATATATATATATATATATATATATATATATATTATACATACATATATATATATTTTTTTAATTTTTTTTATTCCATTACAACTCCGTTACCGCGTCGTTACTTCGCCGATACATAATTTTTACCTATGTTTCAGTTATGGTACCCAAACTGAGTAACTTTAGTTTTAATAATTATTATTTAATTAATTTAGCTTTCTAGTCGTTTAAAAATGAAACAAATTTATTTTTTTCTAGTAAAAATGTATTCCAATAGTTATATATATATATATATATATATATATATATATATTACATATTATTTTTACAACAAAATATGCTATTTTTATAAAAATAAATAATTATATTAATTCAATGAACACTTTGTGCCCCGAAACGAATTTCTCTTTCGAATTGTTCCGCTTTCAATGTCCCATCAATACTCTCGCAATTTTTATTAAATACAGAATACGCAGAGACTTCATCCGAATTTTTAGGGCCAGTACGAGTGTTAAAATAAATCCCGAAAAGCGCCGAAACAATTAGAAAAACTATCCCGAATTGTAAAGTAATAAATATATAATACAAAGATGCCCACATTGCGAATCCAACTATATGATATCCGAATCGCAACCAACTTATTTGCTCTGAAACCACTTCTGTTTCCTCCTCCGAATGATCCTCTTTGATTACATGATTTAGAAATAATGGTTTTGATTTCTCCGGTTCGCAATCCTCATCGGGTGATTCTTGTATTAATTCCTGAAGTAAACATTGATGGGATTTTCATTTCTGTTACCAGTGCAGCCCTAATTTTACCTGATTTTCCGATTTTTCAGTTTGGTTCAGATGAAAAAAATTTCGAAATTTAGTTTTCACATTATTCAGCTGCGCCTCCCGATTTTTCTTGGCTCTATATGACGCTAATTTCGATTCGAGCTCCATATTGTTGCTATTTTGTTGTTTAAATGATTATTTTGCATTATTTTAAGTCATTTTATCAAGTGACAGGTGTCAGAAATATGTTGGGTTTAAGTTTCAAAGTCGGATACACACAATAACATTTATAGTTTTACTTTTTTATTAAAACTGAGTAATGAAACTCTTATGTTGTATATATCGATAGATATTACAAAATAAGTTTTTCTGAATTCATGATTTATTAAGAATCACCCAAATTAGGCTTTATTTAATTAGTTTTGTATTCATTTTTATTACTACAGTGTGCATTCGTCTTGCGCCCTTGTACTTTATGTCTCTAGAGCCACACATGGTTTCCGAATTATTTGTGCAATATTTCATGAATTATCAATTAAATTTAATCATTTACAACTAATAATCCTCAATGAAGCTCACATTAGATAAATCGAAACCGCCGCTTGGTAAGTCCATAATTTAATATCGAGTAACCTCGAAAACGAGAAGCAAATTTTGACCATATTTCAGCCGGTCTTTTGGTCGCGGAGTACTTAAAATCCTCTCATACAATCGATATTGTTTGGGGAACAAGTACAGTCGTTGAAACCGGCGAAAAATCATTCATTTGTAGAACCAGTAACGATTTGTGCCGGGTGCTCGCGCGATTATTCGCCGAAGGGGATCTTTACGGGACGGATTCGATCGAAAAAACTGAAACTGATCACTGGCTATCGTATTCCATAAGGCCTCTGAAAGGAAAACATGGTTTTGATAAAGCTGTGCCATATTTGAATAAAGTTTTAGGACCTGTTACTTATTTAGTTGGCAAGCGTCTTACAATCGCTGATTTTTCAGTTTTTGGCGCTTTATATGGTGTGTTGTTTTCATTAAATAGTTTTTTTTAGGAGTTTATTTATTGGTTTACTTGTTTAGTTAACAAAAACTGGCAAGGTTTATTGGATTCAAACAAAGTTCCGCCTCACGTATTGCGCTGGTATAAGTTTATTCTTAATCACAAAGCTGTAGCGCAAACTTTATCCGAAATGCCCTTAGAAGTTAAATCTAGTTTGATTGCGCCGTTAAATACTAGTACACAACGTTTAGATGTAACCCAAACTGGGCAACGCGCTCAGGAGGGTAAATTTATCGATTTACCCGGCGCTGAAATGGGAAAAGTTATCGTTCGTTTCCCCCCAGAAGCTTCCGGGTATGTTAAACACTCTACCACCTTGAAACCTCCCTAAATAATCAAAATATTGTTAGTTATTTGCATATTGGTCACGCTAAAGCAGCGCTTTTGAATCAATACTATCAACAAGCTTTCGATGGTAAATTGATTATGCGTTTTGACGACACAAATCCAGCGAAAGAAAACGTTCATTTCGAACAAGTGATCGTGGAGGATCTTCAAATGTTGGAGATCAAACCAGATCAGTTTACTCACACATCGAATTATTTCGATTTGATGTTAGAATATTGTGAACAATTACTCAAAGACGGTAAAGCGTATGTTGATGATACGGAACCTGAAACAATGAAATTACAACGAGAACAAAGAGTTGAATGCGCAAATCGAACTAATCGTAAGTTTGTTACAGTTAAATAGTCTCTCAAATCGTTTACACAATTTAAATCTTTAAAGCTGTTGATACGAACTTCGCTCTCTGGGGTGAAATGATAAAGGGCACTCCGAAGGGGCAAAAATGCTGTGTCCGAGCCAAAATTGATATGCAATCGCCTAATGGCTGCTTGCGCGATCCTACAATCTATCGTTGTAAAAACGAAATTCATCCGCGAACCGGCGACAAATATAAGTATGCCTTGCTTTTAAACAAAACGCGCTTCAACCGCCCCCCTTCCCCCCACAATTTAAACTACTTTATTTACTGTTAGAGTTTACCCAACTTATGATTTCGCTTGCCCAATTGTTGACGCAATCGAAGGTGTTACGCATACATTACGCACGATGGAATACCACGACCGCGACCCTCAATTCTACTGGTTTATCGAAGCCCTAGGGCTGCGACGGCCCGTCATCTGGGAGTACAGCCGCCTCTCAATGACCAACACTGTGTTATCTAAGCGAAAGTTAACTTGGTTCGTCCAAGAAGGTCTTGTAGACGGGTGGTAAGTTTGAATACTGAAAATCCCTTAATTAAAAGTAATTCGGGTATTTGATTAGGGATGACCCTCGATTCCCTACTGTTCGTGGAGTTCTTCGCCGAGGAATGACCGTAGAAGGGTTAAAACAGTTTATAATCGCTCAAGGGTCAAGTAGATCCGTTGTGTTCATGGAATGGGATAAGATTTGGGCCTTTAACAAAAAGGTCATAGATCCGATCGCTTCTCGTTATATAGCGCTCGATTCAAATGACCCAGTTTCCGTATTAGTGTCTGGGGTCGTTTTGGAGTCTTTACAAGTCTCAAAACACCCGAAAAATCCCGAATTCGGGACGAAAACTGTTTGGGTTGGACCTAGAATTTTGATCGATCGAGTCGATGCAGAATGTTTGAAAGAAAATGAAAATACAACCTTTATTAATTGGGGAAATTTGATCATTAAAAAAATCAATAAGTAATTAATAATGCTTAATCATTTAACACTGTTTTAATTAAATCTTTATCGAACAGACAAAACGGGAAGATTATCTCAGTGGAAGCTGTTCCAAATTTGGAAAATAAGGATTATAAAAAAACGTTAAAACTAACATGGCTTTGCGACACCGATAAAGCCCCATTTATACCTTGTTATTGCGTTTATTTCGAGCACATAATAAACAAAGCTGTTCTAGCCAAAGATGAAGATTTTAAAAACTATATCGGTCACGAAACTCGCGTAAGAATGATTCCGATTCTGTTTACAGCTTACCTAAATGTTTATTTACCTTAATTGAACTCTGACTCCATTTTAGACTGAAGTCCGAATGCTTGGAGACCCAGAACTGAAAAATCTGAAACAAGGCGAAGTTATTCAGCTGCAACGACGAGGTTTCTTCAAGTGCGATGTAAGTTACGAACCAGCGAACGATACTTGTTTCAAAGAACGCCCTATCGTATTGTTTGAAGTCCCTGACGGACGAACAAAAGAAAATCCTACAGCTGGGGTCCCAAAACAGGTAAAAGTATGTATTTTTTTTTAATAAGAACGGCTTATTAGAGATAAACTAGGCTTAAAACTTAAGTTATAAGGTGAAAGTGCAATGAATCCCCTCCGAAATGTAGTAAAAGTTGTCGACCTACTTTTTCGCGCAGTTTTACGTGATCTAGTTTAGTTTCCATGCAGTATGCACATGTTTCTGACGTTATTAGTTAATTAGTAATTAAATTTAAGCTAAATAAGTATTAACATTATTATTTCGCGTCCTCCAGACTGAAAAACAATCAACAAAAACCGCAGCGTCAGTAAACTTAGAAATAATCGCCCAAGGCGATTTAGTTCGTAATTTAAAAACGCAAAAAGCACCGAAAGCCGACATAGAGGCTGCTGTGAAGGCTTTAGTAGAGCTTAAACTCGAGTTTACAATTCTTACGAACTCAGATTGGAAGCCTGGTTGCGAACCAACATTGGACGATTTGTCTAGTAAGATTAAAGCGCAAGGGGATAACATTCGGGAGCGTAAGACCCAAAAAGCTAATAAATCCTCTATTGATATTGAGGTGAATGCTTTGCTAAATCTTAAAAACGATTTTAAGAAAATTTCGGGTAAGGATTGGGCTCCTACACCAGCGTTGATAGATATTAACAGTTCTGAAGCAAGTGATGCGATTGTGTTAGCGAAAATCGCAAAACTAGGAGATAAAATCAGGGAATTAAAAGTTCAGAAAGCTGAAAAGTCCTTGATTGAACCAGAAGTTAAAGCCTTATTAGGTTTAAAGGCGGAGTATAAGAGCATAACCGGCAAAGATTGGAAACCGGGTACTGTTGCGACGAGTGTACCAAAATCCGTCGAGCCAAATCAATTGATTGATGAAGTACTGGTGAAAATCGGACAACAAGGTGATGTAATCCGGCGACTTAAATACGAGAAAGCTGAAAAAGCTGCGATAGACAACGAAGTTAAGATTCTCTTAGGTTTTAAAACCGAATACAAAGCCTTAACAGGCAAGGATTGGAAACCTGGCACAATTGCGGAACCTAAATCAACTACACCACAAATAGCTTCAACTGTTACGCCCCAAGCACCTCCATCTTCAACAATATCTACTTCAAACTCAGCGGAAGTAGATGTACTACAAAAAATCGCAGACCAAGGTGATAAAATCCGAAAACTCAAAGCGGAAAAAGCCGTCAAGTCTGCAATAGAACCAGAAGTTAAACAACTGTTAGTGTTCAAAGCTGAATATAAGACTGTAACTGGAAAAGACTGGAAAGCCGGTGCAGCTCCAGCTCTTCCAATAGTCCAAGCTAGTCCTGAAGTTGAGGCAGTTCCAATAATGGAATCTCTTTCGGAAAAGGACGTCCTAGCAACAAAAATCAATGACCAAGGGGCCATCGTTAGAACTCTAAAGAGTTCGGGTGGTTCTAAGTCAGATATCGATGCTGCTGTTAAAGCTTTACTTGATTTAAAATCAACGTATAAAACCGTCACCGGGATAGATTTTCCCGTACCGGGTCGCACCCCAAAAGAGCCTAAACCGAGCCACACCCCGAAAGATCCTAAACAGTCCCAGAAAGCATCTCAATCTAAACCAGCAGCCCAAAAGAAGGCTCCAACGAAAGAAAAGAAGCCTGTTGACGTCCAAGATGATAGCGGTGTTAAAAAACAAACTCGCCTCGGGTTAGAGGCTAAAAAAGAAGAGAACCTTTCTGATTGGTACTCACAGGTCATCATCAAAGGGGAGATGATCGAATATTATGATGTTTCTGGATGTTATATCTACCGGCCGTGGTCCTACGCCATTTGGGAGTTAATTAAAAATTGGTTCGATGAAGAAATAAAAAAATTAGGCGTCCAAAACTGTTATTTCCCTATTTTCGTGTCGCGAAGTGTTTTGGAGAAGGAGAAGACACACATAGCTGACTTTGCACCAGAAGTACGTGTTCAATAAACGATTCTTCGATTGAAAAGCGTCTTATATTGATTTTTTAAATTGAATTAGGTTGCTTGGGTGACCAGATCAGGAGATTCAGAGATGGCAGAGCCAATCGCAGTGCGTCCGACGTCGGAAACTGTTATGTATCCAGCGTACGCTAAATGGATTCAATCCTATCGAGACCTTCCGATCAAACTGAACCAATGGAACAATGTTGTGGTAATTAATTTAGCTGGAACAAATAGAACTTTTCTCCATCAAACATCTAAAACTTTTAGCGATGGGAGTTCAAGCACCCACAACCATTCCTTCGAACACGCGAATTCTTGTGGCAGGAGGGACATACGGCATTTGCGACTCAAGATGAGGCGACAGTAGAGGTCTCTACGATTTTGGATCTTTACGCGCGGATTTACACGGATTTACTTGCGATTCCGGTTGTTAAAGGCCGCAAAACAGAGAAAGAAAAGTTTGCCGGCGGTGATTATACGCTGACGGTCGAAGCGTATGTTTCTGCAAGTGGCAGGGCCATCCAGGGCGCGACATCGCATCATTTGGGGCAAAATTTCAGCCGAATGTTTGATATCACATATGAGGATCCAGAGACGCAAGAAAAGAAACATGTCTTCCAGAACTCGTGGGGTGTTACCACCCGTACAATAGGTAAGTAATTTAATTCTATGATTTGGTTGTTTGAAATATCAGCGGGACTTGTACTTGCGTTGGCGGACAACGATGCGCCATCAGCGGGAATCTATACAATGTGCCCTTTTAAAGATTTTATTATCCTTTAACACTAAATCGATTAACACATCAATCTAGGTGTGATGATTATGATTCATGCGGACAATCAAGGCCTAGTTTTGCCTCCGCAAGTAGCTAGTGTGCAAATAGTAATAGTTCCTTGTGGAATTACCGTTTCGCTGCCCGAATCCGATAAAATCGAGCTACAAAACGCTTGTGATTCACTTGAAAGTGATTTAAAATCAATTGGCGTTCGGGTAAAGGGTGATTATCGCAATAACTACTCCCCCGGTTGGAAGTTCAATCATTGGGAGCTTAAAGGAGTTCCAATTCGGATTGAATTAGGCCCTAAAGACCTAAAAAATAAACAGCTAGTCGCTGTACGGCGAGATACTGGTGATAAGATCACTATTAAGCGGGAGAATGCAGTTGCGGAACTTGGGAAACTATTGGAAACTATCCAAAAAGATTTGTTTGATAAGTAAGCTATTGATTATGGATCGTTTACGATTGGTTTTGATTGTGTATTTCGGATTTGTATAGAGCGCAAGTTGAATTGAATGCACATATAGTCCAGTTGAAAGATTGGGCGCTGTTTACTCAACATTTAGACAATAAAAACATGATATTAGCACCATTTTGTGGGGAAATACCGTGCGAAGATAACATCAAAGGAGATAGTACACGGTGAGTTTATTTTTTTAATTATAGGCTTATCTTAGAAACTTCGCCCTTTACGAAACTTGTTTCTTTATAGTTTTTCTCATTTGTAATTTAAAATATTAAATTTTTAAATACTCATTTATTAAAACAATAATTTACATATCATATAATAAAATTAACTAGGGATGACGTGGAAGCTGAAGCTGGTGCACCAGCGATGGGGGCAAAGTCTCTCTGTATTCCGATGGAGCAACCGGGCCTCCTAGGTCCTACAGATCGATGCATCCACCCCATATGTAAACAAAAACCAAAATTCTGGACCCTTTTCGGTCGCAGTTATTAAACATTTTTATAACAACGTTTATTAAACAACAATAATATAATTTATGATGATTTTGGCGAAGCTTCTTCGGCTGATGAAGTCGGTACATCCTTTTTGGGTGACTTCCCCGGTAAGTTTCCTAGTTTTTCTTTCTTCTCAGGTTCTTTGTCCTCGATTTCCTTTTTTTGGATTTCTACAATAGCTTGTGCATCGATTCGTTCATGTTCTTGTGCGACAAGTGATTTTAGATTATCCTAAATTATAAATTGATTAGTAATTATTTTAATTTGTAAGATAATAAAAGTACTAACACCCCATCCCAGTTTGTCAGCGAAAAGTTGACATCCTTCGTCACAATCCCCTAACCAGGCTACATCCCTAGAATTGTCTGGGTTGTCAAATTCGAATCCGTCCCCCATTCCAAGCATCGCCATTATGCCTCCATTTTGGCCCACTTTTTCTCGATTAATCAACAATCGGGGACACGAATCAGATACTCTAAGTGCAAATCAAATCATTGTTTACTCCTTCCAAATAAGTTTTTATAATAAATACCGATCAACTAAAGACGCAAACGGCTGAACAACTAACGATGATCCCAAAACGATCAACAGATCACATTTCTGGAAATCAGTCTGAATGCAATCGTAAAATTTATCTGGAAGATTCTCCCCGAAGAAAACTATATCCGGCTTCACAACACCGGGACATTTCTCGCAAATCGGGATTTTATCCACGAAAATTTTATCTAAAAATTATCTTCACTCACATCTGAAATCATTTCATCAAATGCAATCCAATCTCACCTTTCATCCACTCCATACTGTACTTCTTTCGACAACACATGCAATGTCCAGTATAAAAAGTTCCGTGCGCCTCCACCAGTTTACTCTCCATGATCCCAGCGGCTCGCTCTAAAGTGTCAATATTTTGAGTATAATGGCGTAACAGGAGCCCCTTTTGCTCCAATAATTTGATGAAATAATGACATGGTGTTGGTTTGAATTTGCCCGGGTACAGTTCTTTGGCGAGGGCGAAGAACGGTCTCGGATTTTCTTCGAAAAAGTCCAACTCGAAAACAGCTTGCGGATGGGGTAGTTTGTATTTTTGCAAATTGTCATAAAGTCCCGAACCAGGCGATCGAAAATCAGGGATTCCAGCAGCTAAAATTAATATTACTTCCAATTTATTTAAAGTTATATTTGTATTTAACTAAAGGTTTGCGCTTATCCGAGACTCAATTATTCGCAGAAATAGCATTAACTTAAGAATATAATTTGCGTTTCAAATATATTTAAATCTACGAGTTTCTTTTTGTAATTTCGATAGTTTTAAGGGGCATATTTATATTTTATGTTGAGTGTATTTTAATTAAACATGATAGATTCTCGCTTAAGCGAGCTTCGTTTTTCTGCAAAAATACTCCTCAGCCGCAATGTAAGCGTGCCAAACGGGTTGCCTGCGCTTAGGCGTATTAAATTCATTCTTATTTAATTGAAATTCAATGGGGTTAACTTCGGAAAATGATTATTAGACGTACAAGTAGATATTCCAGCCCCTGCCATCGTAACAATATTGTTACATTTATGATTTTTGATCATAGTTACAATTCCATCGAGTGAAACATCCTCCAAAACCTACAAATTCGGTATTATTCCTAAATATACGGTGCTGAATGATGATTGAAATACCTTTTTGGTTTTTTTGCTTATATTCGTTTCACTAAAATGTAATTTCTCGGCTAAATATCGCCGCAATCCTTCCATACTCATCGAAGCTTCCGCCGGTTTCGCATCATCCGGTTTTTTCTCTGTTCCAGCTAAACAAATCAAGTATCAACACCCGAAATTTAAACCCGTAGGATTTTAGAATCCTACCATTAGGTTGCGAAGCCATTCTGCGAATTATTTGGTGTTTATTGGCGAAAAAATAAATACCGTACTGACATTTCTATGACAGCGCAACAACAACGCAGCAAAAAATGAATCTTCGCAAAAGTGGGGGAACTCTTAAATCAGGTTTACAGTGCTTAAATTTTCGGTTTGGCCGCCCGAATATAAATGATTCCTTTATTTATTTTGAGTTTAGTTTTTAAACGGCATTACAGACGCAAATATTCGTTGGTTTATCTGTTAAATAAATATTTAACAAGTTAAATAAACAATTAGACTGTTCTTTTATAGTATCGAGATTGTTTGAAGAATTAAAAAAAATCGCTCAGGTAAATTATTTGGTTTTTATATTTATTTAAATAACTTGTTTGTTGTTTTATTTGTTGATCTCGACTGGTTTTAATAATCGAGTTTTGCAAACAGAGTCCTTGTAAACAGAAATAGAAAAGTCGTTTTATTGATTTACAAAAATCATTTGCAGATGTGTAAATTGATTTATAGCTTTTAAAAGTTATTTTTGAATCGTTTTCTTTTTCAATTTTAGACGTTTATGATAACATATTAAATATTTTATGACGCCCCAAATATATAATTCAAAACGTTTAAAAATCATATTTAAACTTTTAATCAGTAACCTTAATCTATACAATATATTCATATCTAGAGTTCATATCATCAATTATCTTTTCAGATCAATTGTAAATCGTTTGAAATAATTAAAAATGATTCGTAAACACGCTCAATTATCACCCAATTACCAAACCGATGTATTTTTAGAGTGATAACTGCTCTAAATTACTTAAATACATACCAAAAAAACACATGACGCCTCATCTGAAATCATTTCTTATATCGAACACAACATGATTGAAGTGCTTTTGATTGTTTTAATCTGCATACATAACGCATCTTCGGATGATAACACCACAACATTTATAACCATTTCGGATTTGATGCCGAAAATCGAAGAACAAACGGGTCGCGGGTGTCACTGTTGGAATAATACCGAAGAAAATGACGGAGGGATCGAGTGTCGATGTTTCGGATGCATGTTGACCAAGATTCCGCGTTTGTTGCCGAAAACTTTGGAAAAACTAACTATCACGGACGCTGCAATTAAAATATTACGGAAAAATTCGCTGCAGCCTTATAAAAATACATTAGAGGATGTGTGCGTATTTAATTTGAATTATATATATATATATATATATAATAATATATATATATATATATATATATATATATATATATATATATAGTTTGGTAATTATTTGATTCTTTATAGAACTTTAAATAATTTGCAAGAGCTTGCAGTGATTGAACCTGGGATATTTCGGAACATCAACAACTTAAGAAGCTTGTAAGTGTTAAAACATACATAAATAAGGGTTGAGAAAACGGAGTAAAACTGATAATAATTCTATTGTGCGTATTCATTTCAATTGACAATAAAATTAAGCTGTAATTAAATGTATTTAGGACATTTCTAACATTTTGAGGCATAATTTAACATAAATTTACGTTGTTTTTGGGTTTATTTCAATGTAACCATGGCTTAATAATCAATATTCTTTAGATATATTTCCCAGGCGCCATTTTTAAAAACATTACCGATGTTATTCGAGGGAATTTCTTCAAATAAATTCTTATCCTTGTAAGTTAACTACTCATTGCTTATCATTAGGTAAAGTTTAATATTTAAATTAATTTCTAGACGAATTATGCATACAGGATTGGAAGAAATCCCGGATTTATCCCGATTGAACACGAAAACAATATTACATATGATGTAAATTAATATATATATATATATATATATATATATATATATATATATATATATATATATATATATATATATAATTATTTAAACAACAATTTAATTATTTTCTTTCTCTAGAGACTTAGAAGATAATAAATTCAAGTCAATCCCAACAAATTCAGTCAAAATAAACGCTGGACAAGTGTAAGTTTACCCAAAAATGTTTTTGGGTAATCGTTTTAATAGCGTTTTGATTTTTAGGATGTTAAATTTTAATTTGATCACTTCAATTGAACCGCACGCGTTCGCCGGCTCAGAAATTGGAAAATTGTACGTTTGTTGCGAAAATTGAATGTGAATTAAATTCATTTTTGTGTGTTTTTTTTAGGAGTTTAAAAGGTAACCGGAATCTAAGGCATTTGAGTGAAGAGTCCTTTAGTGGTTTGTTGAGTTTGGGGGAATTGTAAGTCGTTGTTTGAGTTTTAATTAATTGTTTTTGGGGTTTTGGCCGTAACGCAATTTCATTTTGAACCCCGACAGGCTGTGTATTGCAGAGATCTGTCAGACACTGCCATCGAATATCTTCCGGTGAAGGGTCTAGAAGAGATTGAGGTGCTACGGATTCAAAACACAAAATCATTGAAAGTTATCCCGAGTGTTTATAACTTTCGGGTGAGTTTCAATTACTTCTAATCGCCCTCTTGGTGATTAATAACAAAACCAACTTATAGCAACTCTCCGAAGCGTGGTTAACACATTCCTTCCATTGTTGCGCCTTCAAATACCCCGAACAACATGACCCAATCAAACACGCGTTGCACACACAACAACTCAAAGATTTCTGCCAAAGACTCACCTCATCTAACATCGATCACCCATTCACGCGCCGAAAACGACGAATCGAATCAGATTGGAGGTAAAATGCATCCCTAAAAACATCAAACTTAAAAGTCTAATCATTTAATTGTCTGCCAGTAATGATTGGATCGACAACAAAGCCCAAATGGCCGATCCCGACGATTCATGGGACCTGCAATTCGATGATCCGACTCAAAACCAAACGACTCACAAGGAAGTGATCCCAAAGCATAAGCTGGAAAGTGATTTGGGTGAGTTTCATCAAACTACAGTGGAAATCAGTGATACAAATGGGATTCAAGCGTTGTGCGGGAATATTTCACAGAGGTAAGTTCGTTTTGTTGGTGTAACATGCAGATTTGTGATTGATTTTTGTGTAGTACGAATGATATTCTGTGTTATCCGAAACCGGATGCGCTTAATCCATGCGAGGATATAATGGGATCGTATTGGCTGCGGATTTCTGTTTGGTTTGTGGTTGTTGCGGCAGTCATTGGTAATCTTGCGGTGATTGTAGTTTTCTTTTCGAGTTTATTCGATATAAACGTTCCGAAGTTTCTTATGTGTCACCTCGCAAGCGCTGATATTTGTATGGGGTTCTATTTATTGTTAATTGCCTCAATGGATCTACATTCAATGGGGTTTTATTTTAATTTTGCTTTCGATTGGCAAATCGGTAAATAAAACAATTATTTTTAGCGATTGGAACATAAATAAATTCCTATTGCGCATTTTAGGAGATGGATGTCGAATTGCAGGTTTCCTAACAGTATTTTCCAGTCAACTATCCGTGTTTACGCTAACAATAATCACATTAGAGCGCTGGTTCGCGATCCGGTACGCGATCTATCTAAATCGCCGCATTCGTTTAGGCGCTGCGACAAAAATCATGACAATCGGCTGGATTTACTCAATCCTGATGGCTTCTTTGCCACTTTTCGGGATTAGTAACTATTCCTCAACAAGGTACACCCTTCGAAACACTCTCAAACTTTAATTTACATCCCTAAAAATTGCAGTATCTGTTTACCGATGGAAATCCAAGACCCGCAAGACCAAGCATATTTGGTAGCGCTCCTGATGACCAACGGCCTCGCGTTTGCAATCATTGTCGTGTGCTACACGCAAATCTACTTCAGTTTGGGACAGGAGACCAGGAGGTGCTCCGCAAACAGTGAAATGACCATTGCGAAGAAGATGGGGATGTTAGTATTTACTGACTTCGCTTGCTGGGCGCCTATTGCATTCTTTGGCCTTACAGCACTTGCTGGCTATCCGCTAATCGATGTTACGAGATCGAAAATCTTATTAGTATTTTTCTATCCGCTAAATTCGTGTGCGAATCCTTATTTGTACGCGATCTTAACGGCGCAATATCGGCGTGATTTTTTTATGCTGCTATATAGGTGAGAATTGATTTGTTGTTTTTTAAAATTAATATAGATTCTAATTAATCGTTGAGTCTAGATGTGGTGTCTGTAAAAAACGAGTTCGTCAACATACGATGAACACATCGATTCCAACATCAAATCAATCGAATCCTTTGCCCTTATTACCAAGGGCAAACGGGCGCAAAACAACGAATTTCATCGGAGAAGCGCTTGTTTAATAAATAAATTAATAAAACTATCCCCCACTCAAATCCTTTTAATTTTAATTTGATTTTTATAAGTTTAATCATCATATAAGTTATTTTTTAATTAAATTAAAAAGATCATTAGGTCATCGATAAGCAAAAATAAAACAATACAGCGCTTTATATTTATACGGGAAACGTTCAGCAATTTAGTTTAGTTTTGTTCGTGCGGTTCGAACGTCAACAAAAATTCAAAATGCCGACGCAACGCGGAACATGCGCGCAACACTCAATCGCCGCAGACACTCAACTTTCCTCCGCAACTATTCTCCGTAAATATTCCGGAATGACTGATTTTATAAGACCGGATCAGCCCTCAAAATGTACCTGGAAACCGAATTCCGATCCTGGTACAAGCCCACATACGAAATTAGGCCCGTAAGTTACAAAAAACCGAATTTAAAATTGCGGAGTTTAACCAAACTTTTTGGTAGGAATAAATTGAAGATTTTTCCGGATATTTTACACGCGATTGGGAACACTCCGCTGGTGAAACTCAACCATATTCCACAGTCGATGGGGATTAAAGCTGAAATACGTAAGTTATCGATTAATCGGCGCGTTTCGTTGATTTATTGTTTGTTTGGTTTAGTTGTAAAATGCGAGTTTTTGAATCCGGGTGGCTCTGTAAAAGATAGAATCGGCTATCGAATGGTGGTTGACGCTGAGAAGAACGGTGTTTTAAAACCGGGATTCACAATAATCGAACCTACATCCGGAAATACCGGTATTGGTTTAGCTATGGCGGCTGCCATCAAAGGGTATCGCTGTATTATAGTAATGCCTGAAAAAATGTCTGATGAAAAAGTCGACACTCTTCGTTGTCTCGGCGCAGAGATCATCCGGACTCCAACCGCCGCAGCTTTCGACTCCCCTGAAGGTTTGATCGCTGTTTCGCAACGGATCAGCAAAGAAATCCCAAACTCTGTCATTTTAGATCAGGTTTAACACATCCAAAACCCTGTCCTATATAATAAACTAACCAATTTGCTCTTTAGTATCGTAATTGCGGAAACCCGTTAGCTCATTATGATACAACAGCGGAAGAAATCATTGATCAATGCGATGGTAAGTTGGATATGGTGGTTGGTGGTGCTGGAACTGGTGGGACTATTAGTGGGATTGGGCGTAAGATGAAGGAGAAGCTTCCGAAATGCGTGGTTGTTGCCGCCGATCCTGAAGGTTCGATTCTGGCTGAACCAGCCGAGTTGAACAAATCAGACGTTAATTTCTATGAGGTTGAGGGTATCGGGTATGATTTTATACCCACGGTTCTTGACAGGAGCGTCGTGGATAAGTGGTACAAATGCAATGACCGCGATTCTCTTCCGATGGCTCGACGACTCATCCGCGAAGAAGGCATTTTGTGCGGTAAGTTTTCATTTTCCTTTCTAAATTGCATTGAAAATTTGCCAAAAATTGTTCTTATCACACCAATTTATTTACTTATGACACAGTGAACAAACTATTTACTGATAAACACATTCACAAAACAGCAAAAAACGTACGAATTATTTCTGTTATTGTTTATTTATTTATAAACTAAGAAACCTTGCGTCATCTACACAAGGTCGCCTAGATAAAATACTAAATAAAAACCACATACATTTGCACACTTAAGATTTATCTAATCTTTAGTTTCATGGGTCGTTCGTGACCTAAAAGGTCAACATATCCATTCGAACATTTAAATAACAATTATCCCAAAATTCGCTTAAACTTATTTTAAAACCTATAATGAATATTTTGGTGACATATAGGTCACTATAGAATTTAGTAGTGACATGCAAAGCACCTAAACCCTCCGTGAGACTAAAATTACCCCTAACCCCTTAAATTGCAATCGATTTAGTTGTAAATTTAGGTAATAATTGCGGGTGCTAAAAAACAGGTGGAAGTAGTGGCACAGCCTTAGTAGGTGCTCTAAAGGCCGCTAAAGATCTAAAAGAAGGGCAAAGATGTGTGGTCATATTGCCCGATGGTATTCGGAACTATATGTCCAAAATGGTCTCGGATCATTGGATGGAAGCTCGTGATTTTATGGATTATAATCGCCACAATAAAGATCATTGGTGAGTTGTAGTAAAATTACACTTTATATCGACCACTTTAGTTCCTTAAGTGGCGTTGAGCCCTCTAAGTGGTGTTGAGCCCCCTAACAGGTCGATTAAATTTAAAATAAATCAAACTAGCTTTTAGAAACAATTTATACAGTGTCATTTGGATATTATATACTGAAAATGCTTATTTTATGAATTATTATTTATATTATTTATTTCTGAGTTTAAAATGTAAGTTTTAGGAATATTTAAGTAGTTTTTTTTAAATAATGAATATTATATTAGGTGGTGGAACATGAACGTGTCTAGTTTAAAATTACAAGCTCCCCTAACAGTTCAGCCCTCAATAACTTGTCAGGAAGCTATAGACGTGATGAAAATCGAAGGATATGATCAGATACCAGTTGTAGATGAAAATGGGTAGGTTATTTTTGCAATTAGTGTGATTTAGCTCAATGTTTGACCATTTTCCTCCTCTGTGTAGCGGTATTTTGGGTATGGTGACCATGGGCAATCTAATGAACCGCATTGTAAACAAGAAAGCGAATCCGACTGATCCCGTGGAACAAGTTCTTTTTAGACAATTCAAACGTATCGCTCTCGATACGACGCTGGGTCGTCTATCTCGAATATTCGAGAAGGATTCGTTCGCTCTTGTCGTCCATAATCAACGGATGTACGCGTCGGGGGAGAGTGCAAAGAATCGTGAGGTAATCATTGGTATTGTTTCGATTATAGATTTATTGAATTATATCACGTCGACGGAGAACTCGGATAAGTTGGAAGATGATTCGTAGGGTTTTAATGATGCATTTTTACAATGATTTTTGTATTTTTTATCTGGGAATTGGGTGCTATTTTTAATAAATAAATAAATCTACTGTTCATGATCAAGAAATTCATTTTTTATAAATAAAACAATTGGGCGATTTTATTTATTTTAAACTTATTACAATACAACCTTATTATTTAAATACATAAAACTAAATAGCTATGCACATAGCACAACTAAGTTAGCTGTAAAAATGCTTTAACCTCGCTGGACCTGAATATGAAATTTACAAGAGGGCATCGTTTGAATTTCAGCCGTTACAGTACTATTAATCCCCAAATTCGCAAGTCCACCCCTGATCAATCCACAAGTAAACGCAACATATCTTGGTGCTACCTCTAAATATTGTTTGCTCGAACTCAATTTCGTTAAAAATCGAAATGCATTGTCTTGTAACACATAAACCCCATGATGATTCGTCCGTAAATTATCGATTTGTTTCTTGTAAATCGACGACCAGAAATCGGTGCAAATAAACTTGACGGTGTCCAGTTCCTCTTTGAATCTAGGCCACTCTTTGGTCAATCTATGATATTAACAAATTAATCCTACAAATCCCAACTCATCCGAGGTTTTAAACGTACCGTTCTATCATCTTGTATCCCGAAATAAATCCGATATACTCCAAATTCGAGAGATCTTCATCCTAAAATCACAAACTGTAACACTGTGATTATCTGCGAAAATGATGGAAAAAACCTTTTTATCTTTGTTAGTTTCGGGTGGATTACAAACGTAATTCACCACTTCTGAATGTAGGAAATCAAAAAGAGCTTCATCTGCCATATTATTTTTAAGTTTTTGTTGTGGGTTGTGGGTTGTTTTACGAGTGACAGGCGACACTTCAACAAATTGTACATTAACCCAGAGAGTACTCTCTGCATTAACCTACATGTGATTATTATAAACGCCGAAAATACGTTTATAACTATATTATTTGCATTGGTGCACCTGCTAAAATTCAAATTAAATCAAATGATTAGGTGTTTTTTGAAGATAAATCATTAAAAAGGCCGTTTTTAATAATTTAAGATTGAAAATGTGCTCTTAATATTTAGTTTTGATATAGTTGGGATCATTGAGTGTCATTCAAATCGCTAAATGGAGTACTAAGTTAAGTTAGTTGCAAGTGGTTAATAAAATAATCAAGGTATATGTGTCCCAAACCGTTTTAAGTGATATAAATCCTTCTTAAATAAATGGAAATATTATTTATTATTATATTTTAGAGCTTTTAAGGTATTATTAGTGTAGATAAATGTTTTAAAGTTTGAATTAGGGAAGCTCATTACGAATGCGCTGTGTGATTTCTCCCATGTGCGCCACGGTGATCTCGAATTCAAAATGGCCGTAGTGTCAATGACAAACGGTACGTACCATCACAAACTGTCGCTATAAAAATGAGTTCAGTTGAATATTGCGTTGTGTGCGAGTCGCGTGATCACTTACTACGTTGTTCGCGTTGCAAATCGATCTATTATTGTTCCAAAGAACATCAAAAACAGGACTGGAAACGACACAAAAGCACTTGTCACAAAAATGACATCAACGATCAACCGGCCGTTTCTAGCTCGCCAATAACGTTCGAAGGCAGCTCAG
The DNA here is from genome assembly GCA_018344505.1 of Nebria ingens riversi. NCBI lineage: Eukaryota > Metazoa > Arthropoda > Insecta > Coleoptera > Carabidae > Nebria > Nebria ingens. The sequence goes on from JADQWA010000301.1 coordinate 22,149, forward strand.
AAAATGAGATCCTAAACGCGAGCATCGAAAGCTTATCGCCGAGCGTCGAATTGGAATACCGTGAAGAGAAATCAAACACCGAAAAAACTCTGCGGTGCGCAAAATCAGCGATGCCGATTCAAGGCGAGAACCGCGTCCTCCCGCGAAAGAGTACCGTCAAAGATTTTCCAGAGATTTGCCTAAAGACCAAAGGGGACTGCCCGCCGTTTTTGCACCGGAACAATGTAGACATAATCCTAGATGAGGTGTGCCGGAACGTGATCCGAGACATGGATGCTTATGGAGTTTGTGTTGTGGACAATTTTTTGGGTGAGGAACGTGGCCGAGCCGTTCTCGGCGAGGTCTTAGATATGTACAGCAGTGGCGTCTTCAAGGATGGCCAATTGGTGTCGAGCACCGGCCGAAAAGGAGACTTAAAAACCATCCGAGGCGATCAAATCACTTGGATCGACGGCCGCGAGAAATACTGCTCGAACATTGCGTATTTGATCAGCCAAGTGGATGCTATTGTGATGCGCGCTAATCGGATGGCCAATAATGGCAAAATGGGCGAGTACAACATCAAAGGCCGCACCAAGGTGAGTCACATCAGTATTTACCACCCCCATTTTATTGTTTTACGCATATATACATGTGATTGATCACTTATTTCAACTATTACAATTAAATATGGGGCTTTCTCCAGCCCCTAAACTCAAATACGCACTTACATCCCTAAATATATATTATGTTGTTTTGATTTCGGGCGCGGTCTTAGTCACCCTACTTTATATTTATACGTAACGCAAACAAATGATTCTTAGAACGATTTCATGATGTCATTTGTTTATATTTCGTTTGCAATAAAAACAAACGTGATTTTTATACATAGTACGTCTCGTTGTTTATGTTTCGTCTTCGTCGAACACGTTAGATATCTCGTATAGCGCGCTTTGTCCCACCGTCGGCACTTGGGAATCCATGCAGCTAGTCACGTAGGCACAAAAACGCTAAATTTATTTCCTTCTACGCGATTTTGACCCATTGCCAAAAGTGTTTGGACACAAAGACAGCTGTTTGGCCCATTTTTAACTCTAGTCTCGGGTCGTACAGACGAATGACCCAAAATTTCCCAATTCATTATCGATAATTAATTTTAATGGGGTTTCCAACTATTTATAACTATTATCCAATCGATAAATATAGATAATGCGCATGTTTTAGTAAAAATACATTTAAAAAATCAATCCGTTCATTCATTATTGTTTGTAAACAATGCGTTTATTGATTGGACGTAGCCTTAAAGGCCTACATACGTCTTGGCCACTCGTAGTGGCCTTACAAATCTGGGTGACCTTAATTAGTGCTTTAAGACCTTGAAAGTCGCGAAATTAAGGATCTAAACATTGAAAATTTTAAAACAGAGTAGCAAGAGCTAGTGCATACATTCTCAATCGTTTCTGTCGTATATCTAAAAAGTTTTTGTTTTTAATCTTGAAGAATTCTTATTTACAAGATGAAATTCTTTTCAGGCGATGTGTGCTTGTTATCCAGGATCTGGATCACATTACGTTAAACATGTTGATAATCCGAATCGTGATGGTCGTTGTATAACGGCGATTTATTATCTAAATTTGGATTGGGATGTAAAATTAAGTGGTGGTCTTTTGAGAATATTTCCAGAAGGTTGGCGAGGAGATAAGGTAATGTTGATTGTCGCTGTTGGAGCGCAATAGAGCTCGCATTTAATGTCGAGGCGTTTGTGATATAGGTAGCCGATATCGAACCATTATTCGATCGGTTGTTGTTCTTTTGGTCGGACCGGCGGAATCCGCATGAGGTCCAACCGGCTTATCAGACCCGGTATGCGATTACGTTGTGGTATTTCGATGCAATCGAGAGAGAAGAGGCGTGCAGACGGTACCAGAAAGAACGTAAGTGGGATTTGTGGGTTGGTGCACGTTGGGAACTGATTTGATGTTTGTTTGTTTTTAGGAAATCTTGTAAAACCGCCCATACTTGCTAAGTGAAGCTGTTTGAGTAATCGAACAATTGTTTTTAGTTTTTTTTATGATCTGTACTGTAATAATTATTGATTATAGGCTTGTGTGTCTGGCTCGATATGTGATATTTTTTACGAAAAACTGAAGCCAGAATACATGGGCGCGTTCGCGAGGTATGCAAGTTTTTTTCTTCTTTTGTTTGAAAACCAGTTATTTTCGATTTTCAAACATTGTTTAGAATAATTGTTATTTTCCGCAAATTCTACGAAGTCTTCGAGATCAGATGGAGGATTTGGAAGTTATGTAAATAAATAACGCAATATTTAATTTGTTTTTTTTTTGCCGTGTTTCGTATTAATCCTCTTAATTTTCGGTATTATTTTTTTAAGAAGAGTTAAAATGTTAGCATTTATTTGTCAGCGGGAATTACAGCTTTAGGGTTCCCTGACTGAGCACCGGCTCACATAAAAATGCAGTTTAAATTTAAAAAAATATATTTTATTACTAGTTATAAATGTACATAATTAAAATAAAAAATAACCTAATTCACATCCTAAAATTGTTTGATAATTCAAACAATTTTAAACCCCTTATTTATAACAATTCAGTCATAATTGTACATTATTAAAACAAAATTAAACTTATATTTTAAATCAATCTTCAATCGAACAATCATCTACACAATCCTCAGCGGGAATGTACGTTTGAAACGTGAAACCGCTTTCAACAAACGCGCCCTGAAACCATTCCGATTAATCACAATTAATCTATAATTTAGCGAAATCATACCGGGTTCGCTACGGTGCATCCTTTATATTTCCCTGAATACGAATTGCATTTATCTCCGATTACAACTAAATTCGGAATCGGATAAAGATGTAACGTTGAATCACAGTCCCAATGGACCGGTTGTACATTTAGGGAAAATGGAGATAGATGACCTTGTGATACAACTGTTTTTGCGATCTACAAATGACCCAGAATTCCATTTTCTCCATCCAGATCTCCTAATTTATGTGATTATTTTTTTATGTTGTTTAACTTACAAAATCTCCAATTTTCTCCTTGCTTGCTTTATTTAAAGATTCCTGCATAAACTTCGCTAGTACATCGCCTCGAAACACCACAATTTCCCGGCTACAGTACTGCAAACGAGCCGGATTCGTTGTAAACACAGCTTTCGGTACCAATTTGGAAAACTCGGACGTCACGGTTTTCGGCAATGGAATCCTAAACGTAAGTTTCATATTATTTACAAATAAACACCTGTATATTCTTACAAACATACCGCGGTATTATATGCTTCATACATGGGTCATTTTGACCTGGAACAAAAACAAATTCACTCCTTCGAGCGATTGAATCGTATCGATTGATTAATTCCGCGAATTGTTTAAACAATCGCCGCAATAAATCAAACGTTTCAGAGCCGTAACATTGCGATAAAAAGTTCCCCATAAAGATAAACGCAAACGGAGGCACCATCGAGAAACCTTCGAACATTGTTTCCAGTTTCTCAAACACCTTAAATTAATAATCAAATCAGAAATGATACATACATTACTAGTATAGAATAAATCATACAATTGGTTTATCTAGCCACACATCTGAAACAAACACTATTAGAGCCTCTTTGGTATCCAACATTTGTTTTTTTAAATTAATTGAATCGCGTAATAAATACTCTGAAGCTCCCCCGAAATAATTCACTAGTCGAAAATTCGGTTTTGAATCCCGGTAAGTTTCACCAGGAGGTAACACCATTGAAGACACCTGGAGGATCATATCCGAGTAGACTCCGTTTACCAGAACAAAACAGTTTTCGTAAAAGAACCCTCCATGGTAGCTAAACCCATAAAATTAATTAATTGTACGTTTAAACATTATTAAATCTTAAAAGTAATTACGTCACGTGGCTCAAATCAAGTTGTACCATCCCAGAAGCGTCCTCAATGAAATACTTTCCATTCGAAGCGTGAAACAAAGACCCTAAAATCAATTCATTGTCTAAAGTTCGTTGCGAAACCGTCAACAAATAATCAACAGTATGAATCGTAATATCAGGTTTGTCTTCCCCCAATTTCGGAATCAAACTATTTAGGGTTCGGTTTTTAATCGCCTGGTATCGATCCGTGAATAATTGCGCCTTTTTACCCGCTTCGGACAACATAACTCGTTTACTATGTGATTTAAGAAACATATTCGATTCTGAATCGTAATACAATTTCGGAAAATCAAACGCGTCGATCACCCCGAACGTTATTTCACGTTCATCTTTCCCTGAATTGATCACCGACTAAAATTAGAGTAAAACGAATAAGTTTCTGGATGATTTAATTGGTTTTAAACGGATTTACATCTATCGCTCTGGTCATTTGAGCCCTGTCAATACATCGATCCGGATCAACATGTTTGTCGAGATTTTCGCAAAGTGCTCGTACAACGCTCTCAAAATCAGTTTCAAAATTGAACCCTGCGTTTTCTAATGAATCAATAATTAGCGCTGCGAATTCACTGTAAGTTTTAGCAGGTATATTAGCGTTGTTAGATTTAAGTTTGAATTGTAAGTGGATACCTTCTTATGATGAAGCCGTTTAGTTTCATCGCTGCATGCATTAGTCGTTTGTTTTTCGCATTTTGGGTTTCACTTTCAGGTTGTTTCGGTTTATTTTTAGTTAAATAATCATCGTCCAAATAATCATCTTCCATTCTTCTACAGGTTGTTTTTAATAAGTGTATTTCTAGGGTTATGTTTAATATATATTTGTAGGTTAGTTAGTAGAATTACCGCCAATTTTAGTAGGAAATGGTTTTAAAATGTATTGTTCTAGTATACAATAACATCAAATAACATCTAGAGGAGCTTAGGGAGTTGAAAGAGGATGAATCTAAGAGTTGGTCAAATAAAAATCTTAAAACTGGATCGACGAGGATGGGATTCGAACCCACGCGTGCAGAGCACATTGGATTAGCAGTCCAACGCCTTAACCACTCGGCCACCTCGTCCTACAATCTAAGGGCTCCGCAAAACTGTACAAAACCCCAAGTAAAACCAATTAAAATAATAAATTAATATATCCCCAAATTTGTAATTAAATCCCGTGTTTTAATCCCTAAATAATCGGATGTTTAATCCGCTAAAGAACGCGGAGTTTGCGTTTTTATTCCAATTAAATCATCGCTTTATGCGCATGTTTGATTTCATAACCATGACAACCCCTATCAAAATACAAATGCAAATGCCTCGTGTGCTCAGTTCTTAGTTGTATTTTGCGGTAAAATCAACCCTCAAACTATTATTGTAGTGCATTTGATAAACGTCGTTCAAAGGTACGTCGTTTTTTGATTCACCAAAATCAAGTTCATCATCAATCCAAACGCAACTTCATATTTCGGATCCGAAAATCATATAGTTGCCTATTTTTCTTAGAATTTATTTATTTATAATTGCGAACGCATTTTAAATGCTTCACACATTCATGAAACATCTCTGAGACATCAGTTTATTCTGTAATGTATCAGCGATCACAATCCCTATACATATATAATAGCTCTGAAATATCCCACTCTAAACTTAAATATTTAATATTTAAGCGATATGTTTTTGTCTTAGCAAGTGAAATATCTCTAAAACATTACATTATACACGTATTGTAATGTTTCACCCATATAACAATCGTGTATTTGTGTTGGTGGGATAAATTATAGATAGTTCTACTAATTTATATGATTATCCCCACCGCAAGTTTCAAGAAAAACCAATCGAAGTATTGGAATTGCATGAATTATAAATGAAAATGTGTTTTTCAAATTTTGGTTAAGAATTACGTGGAAATAAAAATTAAATGATCAATTTGGGACAATCAAAGTTTTCTCGTTAATATTTAATACCGAATAACATTATTTGGGTTTAAATTAAAAGCGATAGTTTTAAAGTGCGTTTTGAAGAAGTGGTGTGTCTGCAACCCGCATTGTTCGCTGTAAGGAGGTTTAACATTACATATCTATCAATGTCAAACGCGTCAGTGTTGCAAACTGTCGAAATAGCATGCTCTTCAAAATGAAACCAACTGAGGGCCCACTCTATATGTGTGTGCGCTCGTATACATTGATGTATTAAACTAAACGCCAAGGGCAAATAATTTTAAGTAGAACACGAAGATATTCTTAGGAAAATTGCAAATTTAGTATATGAAAGTTGGCGCAAGCTGTCGTTTCGCTACATAGAGCTTCGCACCCACTTGAATTAGTGCACACGCAATCGTATACCCCCTTCCCCCAGCCATAGAATTGGGTCACCGGCTGGTCAGGGCCGCAAAATAATAATATTGCATGCATACACAGAATATTTACATTTCTAGTGTGTTAAATCATTATTTCGGTTTCCCAGCCACCAGGACGCTTAAAGCGGGACCTACAGGTGCCCTAAAACCTATAAAATTAATTTATTTCAGTGAATGAGGTGACAGCTCGTTTGATCAAGATTATATCTAATTTAGGACTCGCGGGAATGTCTGATTGCGGTGTAAATGCGATGACTTCTACGTAGGCATGTGCTGGATACGATGCCGATGGGGGAGGCGACCAAAACACCCCCGGGACGCACCACCTTGTTGATGTACGCATGTTCTCAAGGCGATCTGTCCCAAGTGAAACGAATCCTACATGAACAAGTAAGACAATTAAACTCTGGTGCTCCGAGCCGCTCCAGATATTCCGGATGTTGATTATTTCATTATAAATTGAATCGATAACACCGAAAAACTAAACAGCTATGACATTCAACTCAAATTAAAGTTCATATCAAACTATAATTAGGAATCGATAAAAACTAAGCGCTCACTTTTGTTTTGTTTACATTGGTTATTCAATTTATCAATTTTCACACGCCCCCGTTTTTTTTTATGTTTGGTGCGTGAATGCTTATTCGTTTTTATAGCCAAATGTGTGAATCGGAAACATTTGATGTTTTACTGGTTGATTTTTTGCGAAATTTCATATTTAACTCTAGAACTTTATTTGTTTTGAAACATTTCCTTTTCGTTTATTATTTGTCCGTGCTGTAACAGCTTAAAAGGTCGGTGTTACTAAGGGCGTTACACCCTGTAAATTCAATAAAATAGATATGTTTCTTCGGGTAACTATGACAAAGTTTAACGGTTGCCCAAACAAATGTATTCATTCGTTCCACGCTTTTTTCGTATTAATTTCCGCTAACTAGGCCACCGGTTTAACACTAGTGTTTAATAATAGCCTAATTCCGCGGTCAATCGTGATCGTACGTTGAAGACTGCCCTGCATTATTGCGCTGGTGGCGGAGCCCTAACCAGTTCCGATTTAGCCCATTGTGCTGATTTGTTAGTAATGGCAGCCCCAAGTCTAGTAGAAACCCGCGATGATGATGGCTTCACACCTCTTCATCTGGCTGTCATCTCCGGGAACATGCAGCTAGTGACCTTTTTATTAGCGAACGGAGCTGATGTCCACGCACTGGACGCTGAGAAACATTCAGTTGTTCACTGGGCTACGGGTAAGTCCGAAATTTTGAGTTGTAATTGAGTTTCGTATATCATCTTTCGGGGTTTTGCATTTATAAGAATTCCTATGATTTTTTAACGATGTTATCAAATTGTTTACGTCATTCTTAACAATGGACTCATAAAATATTCATCTGATTAATTTCAACACGAAGCTAGCGAAAATAAATTTATATTCTTGAAATAAGAATGACATCATTGGGGGAGGGATCCTAATGACTCTTATCCTGCTCCCTTTTCATCAATTTTACCTTCCTGGACACGCTAAACATATCAGATAGGACCTTGAATTTTCACATGCGAATATTCAGGATACTCCTGCGATAAAAAACGTCTAAAATAGTAATTTATTATTTATTATCGTCTACTTATTAGTGCCTGTCGATGATAGATAGATTTTAGATATAAATCAGGCTTAAGGACATTACGCGCGAATTGGGTTGCCTACATATTAATGTATTTCTGGAAATAATCCGTTGAGATATCGTGACGAATCGCATTTAAATTGCAAGATAACCAAAAAAACCAACCGTTTTGTTTAATTTAATCTCGATAATCGCGCGAAAATTCACCCGATATACACGAAAGTGGACGAGGCCAAGGGTGGTTGGTTTGGGGGTCGCCCCCTTAAGCCCCATACACTTGAGGGGGGTGGATTCGATCGCCGGAGACCTTGAAGAGGTAGCCACGCATTGACCAACGTGACGTCAGCAACCCTCTTGTCTGGAAATCGACTAACATACTAGCACTAGTGGGGTGGGGTGTTTATTTAATATTTATTATTGCATTTTGGGGTATTATTAATATTATTATATAATAGTTTGTGGCGAAACAGCTGCTTTGGGGGCGGTTCTATCAGCGGGGGCCCAAGTCTCTACTCCAGACGTCCATGGGGGGTTTCCTTTACACTATGCGGCACAAATGTGTGGCTCCGTAAGTTCTAGGCTGAAAGAATAAATTAAAGAGTGAATTTGTTGCAATTTATTTTCTTAATTTAGGAAAAAGATCAACTTGGTTTACAAGTTCTCCACATTCTATTGGCTCAACCTGGTGCTAGTGTTGCTGTCCAAGATAATGATGGGCGTCAGCCCCTTCTATGGGCCGCCAGTGCAGGCTCAGCCCGCGCTGTCTTAGCTCTTGTACGGGCGGGAGCCTTAGTCGAAGCCGCCGACCGCGACGGTTTAACGGCGTTGCATTGTGCAGCTTCCAGGGGCCATACAGACTGTTTAGACACTTTATTAACATTGTGTGGAGCCACACCAGATGTTATAGACAGTAACGGTTGCACGGCGTTGCACTATAGCGTTACTTTAGGTATATTGCAAGCTCGTTTTAAATATTTACATGAATTACGTATAAAACTCGATACATTGTAGGTCACGCCGACGCAACTGCGCTTCTCTTGACTCATGGAGCTGATCCTAATAGACAGGATCGTAAAGGGCGCAGTCCTGCTCATTGTGGCTGCGCCAAGGGGCAACTGGAAACAGTTAAACAACTAGGGGGGCACGAGGCTAATTTGTGGTTGAGAAACGCGCGTGGGGATCTGCCCCTACATGAAGCAGCGGGCTCAGGGCGTCGGCAATTGGTTCGGTGGTTATTGGATCAACGTCCAAGTCAAGTGAACGCTCGGAATAATGATGGACGATGTCCCTTGCATCTGGCAGCGTTGAATGATAACGCGGACATGTGTAAGGTAAGTTTTCCAGGAAGTTATTTAAATTTATATATATATATATATATATATATATATATATATATATATATATATATATATATATATATATATGGATTGTAGCTATTTATTATTGTATTTCTTATAAATTTCGATTTGAAATGTATTGAAAATGAAAACTAGCTGGTGTCGAGTACAAATTCACTTTTAATCGCGTGTTTGTATTCGATTTTCCAACAATCAACTTCTTCCGCTTAACCTACTTCAAAATAGATCAATGAAACTTTTCAAATTAACGTTGCATCGCGCATAGAAACATTGCAAACTTTCGTAAGAGCATAATTGCATTCGTACTTCCAAACAAAACCACAATTGACGCATATTTGCGCAAAATATTTAATGATTTAAAACCAGAACAATCTACATCAAAATAAATTAAAAATTGATTACGGTTCTTTTGGTCAAATAGATTCTCATTGACGGTGGCGCTCAAATAAATCCAATCCTCAGAACCTCAAAGAACGCCTTCATGACCCCGCTAGATTGTGCCCTCCAGAGAGGTTTCCGCTCTACCGCAAAATTCCTACAGCTGCACGGCGGTATTCCCGCTACGCGTCTCAGCGGATCTGCTCGAATCGGCTCCGAAATGACCGCAAATCTGAGTGCAGCAGCAAAAAATCTACACTTTCGAGAAGACATTACCGTGAAAGCTGGATCGAGCAGTGAGGAATTAGATGAAACGCAAAAGAAAGTCAAAAGAAAATCTGTTAGACGAAAAGTTAACTATCGGAAACGCAGCGCGGATTTGAAATCTGATTTAAAACTGGAGAAGAAGGTTGATGTACTGCGGAAGGCTGGAGATTCGCGAACGGTAAAACCGATTGAGATCAAATCAAACGGGAAACAATTTAAAAAGAAACATAAAGAGGAAGAATCACAAAGCGAATTAACTTCGCCTGAGATCCAAACGAAGAAAACTTTAAAACGAGGTGATAAAGCAAAGAAGGATGCAGCCAGAATAAAAGTACGAAAGAAAGTTGAAGATTCCGAGTCAGATGCAGATGAAGATGATAAAGGAACGGAGTCATCTGAAACAGAAACAGTGAAACACCACAAAAAGAAATCGAAACTTGAAGAATCAAAACCAAAGAAAGCAAAAGGAAACGAACTTGTTGAATCAAAGCAAAGCAAAAAGAAGTCGAAAATCAAAGAGGAGACAGAAGAATCATCTGAAATTGAAACACCGAAAAAAGAATATAAGAAAAAAACGAAGTCGATAGCAGAGGCACAACTCGTCGAAACAGATGTAAAGAAAATAGAAAAAATTGTAGAACCAGAACAAAAAAACGCAGAACTTAAAAGGAAAAAAACTCGAAAGGATATGACGGACAGTGATGCTACAACCGGGAAAAAGAAAGCAGAATTGGGAAGAGAAAAATCAAAAAAGGAATCATCTGATTCATCAGAACAGGAAAAGAAATCATTAAAAAAAAGTTCCACTAAGAAAGAATTACTACACGAACAAAAAGTAGCGATAGCTGAAGAAGAAGCAGCAGAAGTAGATGCAAATGATATGACTGCAGATGGTGCGAAAGCAGAGGACGTAAAAGCAGAAGATGCAAAAGCAGAAGACGCAACAGCAGAAACAGATATAGAGAAAGAAAACTCAACAGACGCAATGGCAGAGAAACTAGTAGATACTTTGCAAGAACCAGTGGAACCAGAAGTGAAAATCGAAGATACATCAATAGAAGAAGCGAAGGATGAACCAGAGCAAGTCCAAAAGACATCAGATTATTTAGAAGAATCAATCCAACCGGATCAAATCTCTTTGCAATCTAAACTCAGTGAAGAATCGCCGGCGAAGACCATCGTAGTCACCGCGTCAGTACATGAACCTCCTAAAGGAATCCAGGAGGATTTAGGGGCACTAGCACCGGAGGAACCTGTACTAGCACCGGTAGAACCTGCACAAGCATCGAAAGAATCTGCAGTAGCATCTGAGGAATCTGCATTAGCACCGGAGGAACCTGCATTAGCAACGGAGGAACTTGCACTAGCACCGGAAGAACCTGCACTAGCACCGGAGGAACCTCCACTAGCACCGGAAGAACCTCCACTAGCACCGGAGGAACCTCCACTAGCACCGGAGGAACCTCCACTAGCACCGGAGGAACCTGTGTTAGCACCGGAAGAACCTGCCTTAGCACCAGAGGAATCTGCACTAGCACCAGAGGAATTTGCAAAAGAACTCAAAGATGAAAGTGAAACGCAACCCGAAGAATTAGAAGTTGAACTTACGAGCGAAAGCACGACAGAACAACAAACAATCATCTCAGTTGATAATTCCACAACGAATTTGAAATCCCATGAAGCCATGCTGTCATCAGGTGATACTCTGACGATGGATGAGGCAAAAGAAATAACAGTTGATGAAGAAAGAGAACCTAAACTAGATGGACAAGAAGCACTCGAAGTACAACCAAAAGAAATTGAAGAAGACATTAAGCCTAATAAAGAAACAGATGAAATTAATCAAGTAGAAGTACAGGGCGAAGCACAAATAGATAAAGTAAAACTGGAAGATGAAAAGAATGAAGAACTAACGCTGGAAGGCAGTAAGAAGGGTACAGAGTTAAATATCGATCTTTCCTTAAAGAAATTCGAAGAATCTGCTGGATTGCAAGAAGATTCGTACGAACATGAAGGAACTAAGATAAAAAAGTACAGGAAAAAAGTAAAGACTAAAGGTAAATCGACAAAGCTTGAGGATTCATTGACGAATCAAGCCAAAACGGATTTAAAACTCAACGGAAAGGAACTCTCGAGCAGCACATCACGCGAAAGTAGTTCAGATTCAGAAGGCGACGAGAAAAAGGAACACAAAAGTTTCAAAGTACTCAAAGAAGATGTTGCGTTCGAAGTGCTTAAAGACACACGAAGAACAAAGCGGAAATCAAAGAAACAAACGCAAATCACCGAAAGCGTTACCAGCTCCCCGGATGCCGAACCAAACCGGAGTAAATCCCTGAATCGCGACGTGGAACCACTGCCACCCTTGTCCGAAACCAAACTGCGTCCAGAATCGAATATGTCCGCACCGAATCTCAGCTCCATGTACTCCGATAACGAGCAGAAATCCGGGAGCAATTCAGAAGTGGATGATGTTATATCCAGCGCAAGTCGAAAACGACGGTTTAAAAAGCGAAGCAAGATGCGAACCGGGTCCAAAAGTGCTGGTAGCGATTATGAGAGCAGTAATCTAATTGATTCAGGGTTTGAACCAAGTCCACGAAGCAGCCGGATACCAAAACGGAAAGTGATGTCAGAACGGGGAGTCAATATGACCACGGTTACTCAACAGATTCAGAGTAATATACGAAGGTGAGTGTTTAGGGTTTAATTGTTATTTTTAAGTAATAATAAACGATTGTATTGTTGTTTTTATTTGATGTGTTACGCGCTATCTGAATATTATTTAATTGATTATATTTAGATGATATAAGCAATAAAATAATAACAATTCTAGATATCATATGGAACGTAAAATTTTCCAACATCTTCTCGATTTAAAACGGCTTCAAATCCGATCGGGCCAAGCAAACGAGAATGTTTTAGTAAAACGCGCGATTGATAATTATCATAATTCAGTTGCGGCGTCTGTAGGAGCTGGTCGATACTTAAAAAAAGAATATTCCTACAAAAGTTTCGAACAGTTCCTCTACCAAAGCCTCCAAATGCTGCAAAAAAACCCTATGGAGCATCTTAAAGGCATGCCTCAAACCCCAGACAACCCACTGCTCTGTACGCAGAGTACCCATCGGTGTCTTCACGCCACACATGCCTACACCGGCATCCCCTGCGCGGCATACAGTAAATATCCTCATTCCGATGATGTATAAAGTGTTGCATACGGTGTATCTGATGTTTTAGTACCCAAAATGAATCATCATACGATACCAAAGATCGGATTCACTCCGAGATCATCTGCGAGTTTTCTACCGCAAATAAACTCAAAAGGGAAATCGGTGACGCTAGAACTTTGTCACGGCAACGATAAGCAAGTGATATCGTTACCGGCGGACCGATTGGATCATAATAAACGTTACTATGTAACGTTTACTGTTAAAGGACAAGAAAATCAATCGATAGAGGATCAATCATCGACGCATAGACACTCTAAAAGTGTTTAATTTCGTTGTAAATAGGTTAGATAATTCAAATAAATATTTTAAATTTAATTAGCGCCATATTGATTTTTTAACAGATCCTTTACCAGTGATGGTCGCACTGTTTTGTTTAAATAGGCACATTTTTAATCAACAAATAATCATAAATCCGGTTTCCCGTCCATTAGTACTACCTAAATCATAAAACTACAGGTATTTATCACCCCTACATTGGTTTTATCATAAAACATGCAGAGAAGATATTAACTTTTATTATAGAGTTTGAAGCGAAATTAAAATCAACGCCGCCACTGTTAATCGCAATGTGACCACCATAAGAGTATTAATCAGGTAAGCCAACCCTTGATAGTATAAGTAACTAGGTAGGCAATCTAGGGTATAAAAATGTTCATTCGTGAAGTGAACGTTGTATGGGAGAGATGTGTTCCGCGTTTGTTCTACTTTACGTCTAACCTGTTTTTGTTATCAAATATTGTTTTGACACCTGAAATGAACTCATAAGGGATTTGATTGTTCATATTTGCTTGTATTATTGATAGATTTAATTGTTTTTGGTGGTTATTTGTGTATTTATGGTTAACAACAATAAGATAATATTCGAGCGGGAGTAACAACATTCTCAGGTGAGTGTTTATGGGCGTTAACCGTAATTTTAAGCCACGCAGCGATTAGTTATGTCTATTTTCATATTCTATTCCTAAAAAAACTTGTATATATGTAATACATTAATGGGGGGCACAGTTAAATAAGGACGTTTCACTCTCCGGTTTCTGTCACCCCTTTTTTAAGGTATTTCAACTTGTATTTTAGTAGTGGTTGGCAACAATAGAAGCTACGCTTCATAGAAATTAGAAACTTCTGGTACTGTTTACGTAGAAACGGCGAGGTATGGCCCTTTTACCTGTTTGTTTATTTCGTTTGGTCGTCATAAAATTTATGACTCAATCTTAGGCTTAATAACGGAACAAATAACACCTCGCGTTACTCATGTTCGAATGGTCATTTATACAATTGACTCCGTTTGGAATTGGAAGGAATCCTTATTATTATATCGAATTTCTTCCCAGCAAACATTTTCTTACGTATTAACAGCGTATTTTATGTAAATAACAAATTACGATCCTATAACGGAAGTTTGTTTCGTTTTTAAGACTGCTTCATCCTAAAATAGACCCCCGAATTTATGCATTTTCCACCCTAATATACACGGAAACTATTTATATATTTGAAATCCTAATAAATCGGGTCATAATCACAAATCGGGCATCCCAAATTCGGATGAGGATTTTTTTTTAATTTGAGAGTAAAACAGTTTAAATCTCCTAATGATGTAATAAATAATTCGATATCTTATTTTATGGTTTGAGTCTATCAATTAAAACTAGTCTTTAAGTTCAGTCACTCAGTCGCCAATTACTCTTCACCTCTGACCTCTATTTTACAGCTGTCCTCATTGAGGACTCCTCAGATTAGTAATACCTCTAAAAATGTATTTAAAATAACTAAATACGCCTCAGTAATATTAATAACGGATGTAACATTGTTTAAACGCATAATTATTTATTATTTTCAGGGAAAACCTCAAAGTTTATCCATATAATTATGGAGTGATTTTAGGAAAAAAAGTTTAAACACGCCAATGAAAGTTTTAGATATTTTAACAATTGATAAGAATTAAGTTTTTAAAGCATGTTTGCAATGCTGCAGCTTTCAGGCCTCCTGGAGAGCTCTGAAAGGCTCAACGTTGTCCTTTGGGGGCCATACGGTGTTATTTGATTTTAAATGTGTGTTTGCGCCCTTATTCCTGAAACAAAACACATTAATACACAAGTCATTCACTTCTACAATCGATTTTTTAGAAGGTGAAATAGGCACAAGTGTAATTCGGTTCGTTGTTTAGTAAATGTTAAATAATACAGTTGGGTAATATACATAACCCTAGTTTCTGGACGAAAAATAAAACATGTTTACCATTTGTGGTACCCTCTTGCGAAATACATTTTGACCTATCTAGTATTGTTATTCATTTTTTTCCAGTCTGCAAATTTTATTCATGTTCCCAATATGTACAACCCTACAGCTGGCACAGTAACATACCCCCTCGCTCCTCTATAGGGTGCATATTGATACGAACAATAGGAAATCGTGTGCCATACTGTATATTGAACCCCCAAATAATATATAAGTACTATACAGATGTACAGAACATGAAATTTGTTCATACATATAAAAATATAGATATGTTTAAATGTATTTTATCTAATACCTCACAAATTAAATTAATTTGTTTTAATCTTTGCGAAATCATCCTTTTTTGGTTAATGCGATTCTTGCACGCCACTGAACACCGCCCCCTGTCCTGGCCGGTCACGGGGTATGTGTGTAGAAAATTAGTGGGGTGGTGGGTTTTTAAATTCAACCCTTGTAGATGCGAGTTGAATGTTAGAAGCGCGAAAATCATTGATTTTTTTATGTTTGGGATTGGCCTGTGGTAACTGCCCCAATTCAGTAGACGTCATATTTATTTTAAACAATGTCGCAATCACAGATACTATGTAGGTGTATTTTATTTTAAAATTTGCATTTATATTATATTTATATTGCTACCCACTGATCTCAAATTTGACAACATCTGAAATTCGTATATGCTTATTTGTAAATTGTAGGTTATAGTGCACAACTTGAACTAGTTTTATTTTTAAATTGTTTAATAATTTTGCTTTTACAAGAGCAGAATATACCGGGTGCAATGGACAGACTCAGGGTTGTATATTTAAAAAATTTGGCACTCGTTATTGGTCCTAAATTTAGATCACGCTAAAAATAACTTTAACACCAGACAGAGACAACTACATAAAGAACAGCATATACTGTTTGCAAACATGTGTCTATTTTTATTTGCTCAATAAATAAAATCAGTTTGTTTACGATTTTTTATACCCCTTATCTAGTTAAGGTGATATATTTGTATTAGGGGCATACGCCTAAGGCTTAAACTAATACAGTTTTTTTATACACCTGTGTACATAAAACACCGGATATATGTTGACAATAATTTATTATTTGTACAGTATGTAATAGCTTTAGAGCTAAATCTGTTAGTTGCAGCTGAAATACTCTACTAAACTATAATAATAACTTGCATTTCCTAGTACTAACTATTGTGTGTCTCACACATTAATAATCACACGATTAAGGCCCTTTTCCTACTTAACGCCATCCATTAGATGCATTTTAATAAATTGACTATTTAAACTCTTTAGATGTCATTGCCCTGTCTGCTTCTGCTGCTTCAATTACATAAAAGTTATATAATTCTATGATATATTACTTTCCTCCTCAAATAAAACCTAAATACAACCCTGGGCATCATCCCCGTTAGTTTAATTGTACTCAAAATAAAAATCCAATTAATTTGAGCCCAAACACGATTTTTAAGTACCATTTATCCAGCACCTGGAGTGCCGGTATCACCCGGAAACTCCAGCAGGACACCGGACGCTCCGGGTGCACTTAAAAGTCGAGTTTGGGCTCAAACGAATCCGAATTTAATTCTGAGTGCGTTTACGTTTGTTATAACCCTTAATTAATTATGGTTTACGATGAAAACGCTTAGGATTATTTTTGTTTTAAGTTTAAAATGTTTTCGTTAGGTTTTAATGTATGTAATGGATTAATACCGGTTCTCCAAGTGCTATAATAGTGTTTCGTGACATGTTAGGTGTAGTTGTAAGGGTTATTTTTATTATATGCGTGTTTTATTTGAAATTATACACTTGGGAACTGGTCACTTGAACTAAAAATCGTGTCAAATGTTTGTGTGTTTCACCAGACATGCAAACTGCATTTTTATTATTTGTTTTTTAAATTTTATGGTAGTTTTTATGGAAAATTTTAAAGTATATATTGAACATTTTTAGGTAATACATCAAAAATAGTTGTTAAGAATCATATTTATTTATAGATTATTGACTACATTTTACAGAACGATGTGTGTGGTCTTTTTAGGTCGTTTTAAGATGTTTATTTATTTTCGCTCCGTTAAAATACATTAGGCATTTTAAAATATATATTTTGTTTGAATTTAAGATTTAAATAAACAATTGAAACAAGAAAAAGGTATTATATAAACAAAATAGTTTCATATACTTAAAGTCTTTATCATTCGAAGATATTATGGTCTTGTTTATTGACCTAACGACGCTGGTGTTGACTTTGTACATCGGATCACTGATCTGAATCACTAAATTAACTAAACATCTAGTAACACGTGTATTTACTAAACATATCTAAATTTAGTCTCATGTTACTTTAAATTATCGACAAATTGCAATAAATAATTTCGAAAAAAGTGATAATTTCAAGAGTTATATAATACTACTTCTTGTAAATATAAACAAACTCTACCATGTTCTTTGCACTATAATCTAAACACGGAAGCATGTGGGGTGTTTTTACAAATATAGTTTGCCACACGTGTCCCGAAAGGCTCCACTCGGGGGGTGGAGACCCTTCTACAGTTCCTCGACGGGTCCAAAGGAAAGGGAGCGTGAAAGGGATGTTGTGTAGGGGTAGATAAGAGATTAATCTCGTTTTCGGGTACATGATTATTGAAATAATTGTATTTTGAACTAGTGGGCGTTTTTATAGCAAGTATAGGTGGGCCATCTGTTGGTTTCTTTTTGAAAATGCGTGTTATTTAGACAGTTTGCAACACTGACGCGCTTAGATATTTAGTGTCAAACCTCCGTTGTAAGGAGGTTTGGCACTACATATCTATCAATGTCAAGCTCGTCAGTGTTGCAAACTGTTGGAATAACACACCCTATATATGTGGCAGTGAATGTGTTAACATTTAGGTGAAAAAAAAAATTATATTTTAAATCATTTTCGGTTCACTAGATTTAAGAAGTCAAAATAATTGATCTTGACCGATTATTAAATACTTTTATGGTACTCTGAGTACAAACAATGCAGGGAAATAGTCTAAGAGGGCTCTCAGTTAAGAGGAGTGTCCCCGTAACGGTTAATTTAATCAATGGGGCCCTCCGGATGTAGTCAAGACAATTATTCTTAAAGGGCGTCTGATTTACTTGGTTTTACTGGTACAGAAACGGTTTTGGCACCCTAGATTTGAGGAATCATGGTTAGTTGTTTAGAATTGAGAAGGAACTTCATGAAACTCCCTTGGAGTACTTCAATTCAGACAAAGTGGCTTGAGTGTACTAATACGAAATTCTATGTTTGAACATTTAATTTCAAACAAGCAATTGTTTGTTGATTAATTATTAATAATAATTCCTTATAAATAATATAGTAATTTATGTTTTGTAAACAAGCAACCACGCAATGCACATTTGTAGAATTCGTTGCGTAATTTTTTATACATACCTAACTTCATGCCTGTTCCCATCAAATGGGGTGGCAGAAACCCCTAATACATCCATTTCCCATTTTGACAATCTTGCGCTATTCAAACTCTTCATACACCCTCTTCTATTATTTATATATATTGGCTTCTTTTTGAAATAACACGCACTTCAAAAAGAAGCCAATATATAAATAATAATAATAATAATATATATATATATATATATATATATATATATATATATATATATATATATATATATATATATATATAATAATAATAAATAGATAAAACACTTGGTTAAGTTTCACAGGTTTTTATTATTCACGACAATTGTTTCGACTGTTAAGTCATCTTCAGGTGTGATACGTTAATGTATCACACCTGAAGATGACTTAACAGTCGAAACAATTGTCGTGAATAATAAAAACCTGTGAAACTTAACCAAGTGTTTTATCTATTTATTATTAATAAAATGTTTCACCACAACAACATAAGTGTATATATATATATATATATATATATATATATATATATATATATATATATATACATATATTATATAGTATATATATATATATATATATATATATATATATATATATATATATATATATATATATATATATATATATATATATATATATATCGTTATTAGTTCATATAAAACTGAAGTAATCTGAGGCATTTAATCTTAGGCAATGATGTTTTGGACATCATGGCCAACGATCCTGTTGGTCATTTGTGTAACAGCACAAGATGTACCATTTGGATCTTTCGGCAACAATTACGCTACCACAGAATCCTCTAGCAATAATCCCTTCTCGAATCCGAACAATCCATACTCAAATAATCCGTATTCAAACACTCCAAACCAGTTTGGTAACAATCAAAACCAGTTCGGTAACAATCAAAATCAATTCTCCAATAGTCAGAATCAATTCCCCAATAATCCAAATCCCCCAAATAATCAGAATCCTTTCTCGGCGAATTCGGATACGTTCCCGCGGGATTCAGATCGCGAAGTGACGCCGCGTCCACAATGGAGACAAAATGAATTTGGTTCTGGGTCATCCAGTAATTACAATCCCAGCGGAAGGAATTCACCTTCTGACAGTAATAGTGTTATAATTACTGAGGCGTAAGTTTTGTCTACTTATTGTATAATAAGGGCACAAATATAGATATTTATTCATTTTAATAGAACATATTTCATCGTGGCATCCAGAATGGTACGTCCTGGACAATTGTATCGGGTTCAGGTGAATATGTTACAAATTAAACAACCCATCACGGTTCGGGCGTCCATTCAACGGAATGGTGTTGAAGTCTCTTCAGCGAATAGTGATATTAAAGAAGGAATTCCAGAGACTCTATTGATGAGGGTATGTTGAGTCGTATAATTGGGGCGAAATGTTAATTGCAGAGATTTGTTCGTAAAGGTGCCCCCAATCAGTGTTCCCGGTGAATATAAACTTCGCGTCGAAGGATTGTATGAAAACATCCTCGGAGCGTCCGCGTTTTACAACGAAACCATTCTAACATTTTCTCAACGTTCCATGACGATTTTCATCCAACTAGACAAGCCTGTGTACATGCAAGGAGAAACTAGTACGATTTTTTAACTGAAAACCCTCGCAAAAACAATCCTAATTTCTTTGATTTAGTTCGATTTAGAACGATCCCAATCAACACTGATTTAAAAGCGTTCGACAACGCTGTCGATGTGTATATGTTAGATCCAAATCGTCATATAATGCGACGATGGCTTTCCCGTCAATCCAACTTGGGTACAGTTAGTTTAGAGTACGTTTTATCCGACCAACCCGTCTATGGAGACTGGACGGTCCAGATAATCGCTCAAGGGCAAGTGGAAGAGGCGAAATTCTCGGTGGAGGAGTATTACCAAACGCGGTTTGAGGTTAGTTGAGTTTTAGAACAAAATGGCGGTTTAAGATTCTAGTGATTTTAATTCTATATAGGTTAATGTAACAATGGCGCCATTCTTCTTCACAAGTGATAAGTATATTCGGGGCGTAATCCATGCGAATTACACCAGCGGAGCGCCTGTACCAGGGAATCTTACTCTGAAAGCCACTATTAAACCGATCCAAATAGATTATAATCCGAATTACCAACTAGCTCCAGACCGCCAACAATATGGAAATACGTATAGGCCTACAGTAGTTGAACGTTATTTCAATTTTGTAAGTTTTCGATTTTTAGTAACACATTTGGTTTAAATTGAATTTTATTTTGTGTTTAAACAATTGATTTATATTTACGCATGTATAACAACAAAATCATAACTTGTTTGCAGGACGAGGCGGTTCCTTTTTGGTTTAACACACCCGAAAACGATTATAACACACTTCCGCACATGAAATTTGTAAGTTTTCGTTTCGTTTTACACTTTCCACACACATAACTCACGATATCGCAATTTTATGGATGATTTCGTTTGTTTTTAATATATTTTCTAAACAGTTTTATGGCACGTACGAGTTCAGATATCCGATCGAAGAACTAGAACGCTATGTTCCATCTTTAGATGGTATGGAAGTCATGATAACCGCTACAGTTGGAGAACGATTCCTGGACGAAGTGATCGAAGGATATTCGATTGCGCGAATCTATAATTCATCGATTAAAGTTGGATTTTTGGGTGGATCACCACAAGTATTCAAACCAACGATGCCTTTTACTTGTTATGTAAGTGTGTTGAGGTGGTTTTAAATCCGAAGAAGTTGAGGAATGATTTGATTTAGATTATGGCTTCGCATCATGATTCATCTCCATTGAATCCTGATCGTCTTCGGTTCAGTCGAATGGAGGTGCATGCGTCTATTGAGTTCAAAACTGGAGGACGTCGTGATTTGAACACTAGAGAGCTGAAGATGTCTGCGGATGACCCTGGTATTTGGGAGTATCAAGTTGATTTGGCATCGGAATTAGGTAATATATTGATTGAATTCGATGTTAGAGTAAGTATAATTCGTTTTTAATTAGATAGGGAACGGAATATTGATATATCGACGGTGAATTCAATGCGAGTGCAAGCGACTTTTAAAGAAACATTCGGAGAACGAGCTACTTCAGATCTACTCATATTATCACATTATTCACCGAATAATAATCATATTAAAGTGTATACTACTACATCACAACCGAGGGTAAATAAATTAAGTGGTTTTAAATCAGATTTTCGTTGAAATATATGTTTTTTATTGCATTAGGTTGGTGAATTTTTGATTATTCACATCCAAACGAATTTTTACATAGAAAAATTCAACTATTTAGTGATTTCTAAAGGAATCGTCCTTATTGCCGGCGAAGAAATGACTGATACAAACATCCACACGATGGCTATAAGTCTAAGCGCCGAAATGGCTCCAGTTGCCACGGTGGTCGTTTGGCATGTGGGTCATTACGGGGATGTAACCGCGGACAGTTTGACCTTCCCAGTCAACGGGATCAGTCAAAATAAAGTACGTCTAAACGCGCTTCTAAAACATATAAAATTCTAACATATTTAATCAGTTTTCAGTGTTTATCAACAACAAAAAAGCGAGAACCGGTCATCAAGTTGAAGTTGCGATTTACGGAGAACCAGGTTCATACGTCGGTTTATCCGGTATCGATCTATCGTTTTATACGATGCAAGCTGGCAATGAACTCACTTATGCGAAAGTAAATCTAATAATAACTAGTTTTAATCGCTTTAGCTAATCGTAAACTTGTGTAGGTGTTAAAAAAAATGGCGTCGTTCGATGAACAATCGAACGGCACGTTATCACACACTTGGTTTTCTCATGAGGGCAATCCGGATGAGCTAGTACATTTCCCGTCGTCTACTTTCGGTATCGACGCCAATCGCACGTTCGAATACGCCGGTTTGGTTGTGTTTAGTGATATTGCGGTGCCGCGACGCCTAAATTATTGCAATCGAACGCAAGGGCTCGGAGAGTGTTTGAACGGAAGATGTTACCGCGCTGATAAACAGTGTGATGGCATAAATGATTGTGAAGACGGAACTGATGAAGCTGCTTGTAAATTAAAAATGCGACAAGAGTAATTTGGTTCTGATTAATTATTTTTTTAAAAATATATTTAGGCCCATATGGAAACTTAACCGAGTTAATTCAATTCCGGAAGTATCGTTTCAATCGTATCCAACGCCAATACGAGAATGTTTGGTTATGGCGCGATGTAAATATCGGCCCTCATGGCCGATATATTTTTAATATTCCTGTTCCGCCTCGTCCTGCGCATTGGGTGGTGTCTGCGTTTAGTATGAGCCCCAGCAAAGGATTCGGCATGTTACAACGGCCCATCGAAGTAAAATAAACCTACAAACCAATCCAGACAATCCTTAAAGTGTAATGTTTTACTCATTTCAGTACGTCGGTGTTCTACCGTTCTTTATCAACGTCGAAATGCCGTCACATTGTCGCCAAGGCGAGCAAATCGGAATCCGCGTCTCTGTATTCAATTACATGATGAACAACATCGAAGCAACAGTTGTCTTAAATGGTTCCCCTGATTACAAATTCGTTCACGTGGAAGAGAACGGGATTGTTCGTTCTTATAATCCGCGCACATCTTTCGGTGAACATCAGTTCTTTATTTATATCAAAGCGCAAGATGCCGCTATTGTCCACATGCCTATAGTGGCTACGCGATTAGGTGATATTAAAGTGACGCTACACGCTGCGACGTTAATCGGGAAGGATCAGGTTACAAGGATGTTACACGTTGAAGCGGATGGATTGCCGCAACATAGGCATCAGTCTGTTTTGTTAGATTTGAGTAATCGCGCGTATGTTTTCCAATATATGCATGTGAACGTCACCGAAACGCCGATAATTCCGTATGATGCGGATCGTTATTATGTGTACGGGTCCAATAGGGCTCGGGTTTCTGTCGTCGGGGATGTGGTCGGTCCGATTTTCCCTACAATGCCAGTGAACGCGACTTCGCTTTTACATCTCCCTATGGTGAGTTTTATAGAAGCTTTTATTGATTTCCAGATTGGTTAATATTTGTGATTTTTAGGATTCCGCTGAACAGAATATGTTTAGCTTCGCCGCCAATCTATACACAACTATGTATATGCGTTTGATCAATCAACGGAACCGAACGCAAGAGCGAGCTTCATTCTACCACATGAACATCGGGTACCAACGACAGTTATCGTATATGAATCAAGATGGATCATTTAGTTTATTCCGTAGTGATTGGTAAATACACACATAAACACACACACGCACTCACTCACTCACTCAAACATAAATACACAAACATACTCAAATATACACACTCAAACACACACACACACTCAAACACAAATACACACACATACATACTCAAACACACATATACCCTCAAATACACACACACACACTTAAATACACACACTCAAACACACATACATACACTCACGCACTCTCTCTTCCACACACTCACTCAATCACCCAAACACAAATACACACACATACACTCAAATACACACACACACACTAAAACCACACACAAACATACACTCACATACATAGTCAAACACATAAACACAGAGTCATATGAAACAGTTGTCAAATGTGTGAAACAATGTTTAAATTCCAGGAACCAATCAGCATCTAGCGTTTGGTTAACTGCATATTGCGCACGCGTCTTCCAAGAAGCTAGCTTCTACGAATGGGAAAACTTCATTTACATCGACCCCTTAGTGATCTCCAAGTCTATCGAATGGGTCCTGGCGCATCAGACCCCTGAAGGGTCGTTCTACGAAGTAACCTGGCTACCAGATCGTAAATACAACCGGACTTTAAATTACGAAAACGATGATATCACGCATCGAAACATTTCATTGACAGCTCATTGTTTAATTACGTTAGAAACTGTTAAAGATTTAGCTGGAGGCTTAGGCTCTAAAGTGTCTCTGGCACAGGAGAGAGCTATACACTGGTTGGACCGGAACATGAAACTGTTAGAGGAACACGGAGAAGCTTTCGAGATCGCAATTGTTGCTTATGCGTTAATGTTGAGCAAAGCATCGATTGCTGAACGAGCGTTTGGGCTATTAGCGAAACACGCCCGGAACGAAGGGGGTTTGATGTATTGGGGGCGCCAAGCAGTTCCGCAACCTCCTTACAAAGTCGAGAATCAAAAGCCGTTTTTATTACCGCGTCTTCCTTACGAGTACGACGCTGAGAACATCGAAGCTACGTCATACGCTCTTCTAACATATGTCGCTCGCCAAGAAATCATGATCGAACGAATTGTTATGTGGTTAAACACACAACGATTAACCGACGGTGGGTGGGCTTCGACTCAGGATACAGGGATGGCGATGAAGGCCCTTATCGATTACACAGTTCGATCCCGGCTTCGTGATGTGTCTTCTTTATCCGTAACAGTGGAAGCTACATCACTTCCAGGCCAAGCGAAAGTATTACATGTCAACGATAATAATTTGGCGCATCTCCAGTCCATTGACATCCCTGAAGCTTGGGGCACTGTCAAAGTCCAGGCGAACGGCGCTGGATACGCCATCCTCCAGATGTCTGTCCAGTATAACGTGGACATCCAGAAATTCCAGACGCAACCTCCGATTCCAGCGTTCGATCTATACACTAGGGCTGAGTTCCATGGACGGAATCAATCGCATATCACTTACGTCAGTTGCCAACGGTAAGTTCTATATAACTAAAACCTTCTAAACAATATATAATTTACTTCTATATAGAATAAATTATAGAGGCAAGGGGGCGAAGCCCTATCTTATATAGTTTTAGAGTTATAATTATTTTCTTTATGGTTAGGTGGACTAATTTGAATGAATCGATACGATCCGGATTGGCGGTCTTAGACGTGACTATCCCGACTGGTTACATCATCCAGCAACAGAAACTGGATGCGTACGTGCTTTCTAGACGCGTCAACAACCTCCAGCGAGCCAAATTCCAAGAGGGACAAGTTTTATTCTACTTTGATTTCGTAAGTTACAATCAACTCTGATTATTAAAAAAAATGTTTAATGCTTATTTACTCCATTTTTAGTTGGATCACGAAGAAACTTGTATCAATTTGACCATCGAAAGATGGCATCCAGTTGCGAATATGTCCCGATATTTACCGGTTCGAGTTTATGATTATTACGCACCTGGTTAGTTATTATTTAAACAAAATGTGTCTTACAACTAACCGGTTTGTTTTTCTTTCTAGAACGATTCAATGAGACACTGTTTGACTCGTTGCCGACGTATTTGTTAAATATTTGCGAAGTTTGTGGTAGTAGTCAGTGTCCGTATTGCGCGATTTACAATATGGCGTCGCTGTTGTCGATGCCATTGACAACAATGTTAACAACAATGCTAGTTTTGGTTGTTAGACAATTCAGACTGCAAAATGGTGCTGTTCTGTAAGAACTGTTGCGAAAGTACAAAATGCGCCATCACGAACTCAAGTATTATTTTTCCCGTTTTGTACTTTTATAACTTTAATTTTGTATGATATTTTTTACAAACAATACTTAAGAATGACAATGTATATACATTAGAAGAGCAGATTACTATTTTTAGAAGACGATGTCACCCAGGTATGATTTAGTGTTTATTATTTTTGAATCATTGTGTAAATTATACAAAGTTATTTGATACGAACGCTGTCTTGCGGGTTGCGTTTTGCCCAATGTTTCGTGGGCGCTCCGTGTAAATGGCACTAGATAATTTAGGGTATCACATTTTGAGCAATTCGTTGCTCAATTAGTCTCAATAACAAACCGTCCATTTGCTGACTTGGTCAGTTTAGTAAATAGAAATTCTAATATATATTAGGCGTAAGCATTTTATAATTTTTTCTAAGTATTTTAAGCACTGTTAATAGTTCGATCTCGAAAGAATAAGCGAACACAGACTCATCGAATCTATAAATCTTTAATACAATTTTAATTTTTGGTGTAAATACAAACTTCGTGTGAGCAGCTTACTTTTTTTAATAAACGTTGTATAGATTCTTAATATAATAAAACTTAAATAATAATCACTTATCTTCATCATCAATAAAATCTGAGTCTTTCGTAGAGTCTTTGAGTTCGTTAATGAACGGAGTATCCTCAAAAACCTCAGATTGCATCCGGATATACTCATATTCCGGGTTATATTTATCCTTTTTCGCTTTTGTCCGAAGGATCTGCAAGTGCAAGAGGAATCAATTAAAATCATCAAGCCTCAAACGGTAAGGAATAGTTATATACTTGTTTTTTAAGTAGAAATTGTTGAAACGCCTCCTTCTGTTGAGTTTGACTATGATACTCAACCGGATCTTCGTTTATTGTTACCGGAATTAATGTCTGAGTCGAATCTAATTTCCGGTGAGGAGCTTGAGATTTTTTAATAGATTTTTGAACCTATTACGCAATTATAAATGAGATTTTATTACTAATTAGATATGTATTCATACTTTTAACATAATTTCCGAGTGGTTTAAACCCAACACATCCATTCTCATTAATGGTAGAGGTTCCTCCACTTCTTCTTCTTCGACGATTTCCAAAGACACAATCTGTGCTTTAAGTCGATCTGGTAGTGTTGTAGTTAGATTTAAATCGGATTTGAATTTGTAACTCGGATCAACCGGTACATAATCCTCTCCGAAATCCGCTTTGGCGAGCCGTAAATCGACTTCCATTAGTTTCGCGAATGCTTTATCTGTGAACAACTATCTTAGATGTGTTTAACTTACAAGGTTTCATTTAGGTGTTTACCCTTAACAAAATTGATTTTTGGAACTACCCCCATGACTTTTAATTGTGATAGTTCGTGACGTAGTGCTCCGGCGTGTTCGGTGAGGATCGCATCGAGTTTTGCGTCGTTTTCGGTGCCTTTGGCGATCCAAAACACATTGACCCCCTTGAAATCAGGCGTTACTTTGACACGATTGATTTCTAAGCCCCTTCCTAGAAACACCGATGCACTAGAGCCGGTTGCCATTAAGTCAGTGATGTGTCGCATGAATAATTTATTTAAAACTGCGACGCGTTTAGAGTTTGCGGATTTCGCTCCTTCTGCGGCTCCGTGCGATAAGTTTGTGGCCGATGGAAGATCAGGTAACGTATATTTATCACCAATTTGCCATTTTCTGTGTGGAAAACAGGTTAAGCATAACACACAAACTGTTGTATGGGCATTTACCTTTTACTTTTATTTTCCTTAAGAACTTTCTTCATGAAACGCCCATATTGCGACTCAAGTGCGTTTGTAGTATGAAAGTTGCGATTTAAAATCGTAATACGATTGCAATATGACATTTTGAACTGGAGCACGCCAAATTAAGTACGGTGTAATTCAGAGAGTAGTACTCTCTGGTGTAATTTCTAATTATAATTAAATATCGTGTAGTGGATTTTATGTTGCGAAAGGAATATATTTATTCGTTATTTTGAATAAGTAGGTAATATTATATATTAATTTTATTTTAAAATGTGTCTGACGTGTATTTGAATTTGGTGCTTGTTTTGCGACGCTAAAATGCTCGAATTATTCATGTTTTTGGGGGCAAGATTGTTGAGAATGTTGCGTTGCTAACAGGGAATAATTCGCCCATTCTGTTGCCGTACGTTGTGCATCGTAAAAAACTAAGAGGAAGGGACAGCGAACAAATATAATGACTCAAGTTTACCATTGAATCAATATCTTTACCCTTTCCAACTCCTGATGGCCAATCAATCAACAGTACCATATAATATATTAATAACAATTGTTGTTATGTATTTAGATGAACGAATAGACATGATTTCAGAAAGTGCATGATTTAGTAATAAATGGGAATAAATATTTGGTGGCTTCTTGTTTTTCCACGGGTATTTTAGTTGAACTAACCGTTAAAAGTGTGTTTTACGCTGTCTAAAATACTACCACTCGCCAATATGTTCGCACTTTTATTTGCGTGTAATTCTGTTGTTTTTTAATAGATTTAACAATATAATGGTATAATTGAACTTATTATGCTAATTGGGTCCTTGGTTTATATTTTTGAATAGTAAATATTGACATTTTTTCTAGTCATACTTTCATAAATACATTTGTGTAAATCCAACTTCGTAATCAGCTGTTATGCGTAAATACTTTTTTTTTTACTAAACGTCAGATTGCCAACTAAAGAAAGACGACTCAGTTTAACCGTTAAGGATTATAAACTCAATTTATTTCTAGAATTACAAATGATAACCGTCTAGAAGACAAGACAAGAGGGTGAAATGCTGGAGTTGGCTGGAGTATAACGAAAGCCGAGGAAGCGCAAACGCCGAGGAAGAGCAACTGCCGAGAAGTGCATACTCATATCATTTAAATGTTTACCATAAAAATTCACAAAATATCATTTATTGTTAATCAATGTATTAAAAATAACTTTAACCTAAAAATATATAACCTGAAATGTATAATAAAGGGTATTGGGTAAATAAAACTAAGTTAAAAGATTTATTTTTCTATTTATGGTTTATCTGGAAGAGATAAAAAGTTTTGTTAATAAATGTATTATAGTAAAAAAAAAAAAAACTTACATTCCATATAAAAAATGTCTGTGCCATACTGACAAATAATTACATGTCTTTGTACGCCGGGAGGATTCCCGGCGTACTTTTTCCATCCAGCAATTTTTCCCCTCTGGTCAGTTACAAAATACATTCGAAAGCCAGTCAACCATCCACTACAGCGCCATCCTGCCAGTAGCCTAGTAGTGTTGAACGCCATCTGTTGCTAAAGAGCCATGCTAGCGGCTAGCTTTAGGTTGGCCATTTTGTATCCACCTCCTGTCGACCATCTATTATCCAGTAGCTTAACCATCTATTGAACGCCATCTGTTGTTGAAGAGCCATGCTTGCGGCTAGCTTCAGGTCGACCATTTTGTTTCTAGGCGGCCATATTGTTCCTTGGCAGCCATCTATTATTCAGTAGCTTAACCATCTATTGAACGCCAACTGTTGCTGAAGAGCCATGCTAGCGGCTAACTTCATGTCGGCCATTTTGTTTCCAGGCGGTCATTTTGTTCCTTGGTGGCTATTTTCTTTCCAATTTTGAATTTCTCGCGCTGCTACCATTTTTGAATTTCTCGCGCTCTGACGACCAATCAGAAGCCAGAGCCTCTTCTTTGGGAGGCGGGGCTTAGTGACGTCACGACCAATCAGAAGCGTCGCCTTGAACTGCATCAGAAACGGCTCTTTACATCTACTTACAACTTACAAGAACAATAAACAATACATTTGTTGTTACGTGTATTAAGATAAATAAAAATAAACAATTGATTTATTATTTAACATGTTTTATTTAAACAAATTTTTTTTTAGAATTGTAATTAAATTAAATACAACATACAAGAACAATTAACAATAAATTTGTTGTTATGTGTATTTAAATAAATGAAAATAAACAATTGATTTAGTATTTGACATGTTTTATTTAAACAAACCACTCTTTAGAATTGTAATTAAATTAAATACAACATACAAGAAAAATAAACCATACATTTGTTGATACGTGTATTAAGATAAATAAAAATAAACAATTGATTTAGTATTTAACATGTTTTATTTAAACAAAACATCCTTTAGAATTGTAATTAAATTAAATACATCATACAAGAACAATAAACAATACATTTGTTGATACGTGCATTGGGATAAATGGAAATAAACAATTGATTTTGTATTTAAATTGTTTTATTTAAACAAAACACCGTTTAAGAATGTTTATTAAGTACAGTAAGTATGAATTTCAATTTAATATAACATATACGAACAATAAACAATACAATAGTTAGTAATAATCCCCTTAAAATGCAATTAAACATTTTATATATTGGTCACACCGTTCACATTTGTGCCTGAAAACGCTAAAAACCGATTTGGTATCACAGAGATTGAAAGATGTCTCTAAAGATGTCATATATTTCGCCTAGTGTACTCCACTTAAACGTCACTAGATATGCTCTATAACTACAATTATTGGTCATAGGCGCCTTACGGTTTTGTACGGAACTATTATAGTTCCGTACAAAACCAAGAGATGTCAATAAAAAAATTCAGGAAACATCTAGTAACTAGTACCACAGACAATACAATGGTTTTCACACCTGGAAAAAACACATGTATTAAGTGTGGCCTATACAATAAATATATTAATAACTTCTTAGGAGTATTATTACTAATTCTTGTATTATTTATTGTTCATATATATATATATATATATATATATATATATATATATATATATATATATATATATATATAAATATATATATATATATATATATATATATATAATATATATATATATATATATATATATATTGTTGTTAATGTAATAGGAACATAAATGTATATAAGAATGTGTTCTAAGCAACATAAAAAGAGTAATTTCAATCATTATTGCTACTGCCTCAATTATCTATACACTCTTTCAAAATGAGTAAACATGTATAAAATGATATTTCAGTTTTACTCCTACAAATCCTCAAACAATAAGTTTGAGATATTTATGAATTAATTTAAAATTAGGTCACCCGTTTTTGAGAACTCTATAGAGGCCTTAAATTTGAGTACATATAACACATAATGAGTACACATATGTAAAATAATACGAAGAGTTCAAATGTTCTTCTAAAAAATCTAACAGTAATAATTATGTCAATTTTGTACTTTCTCTCTTTCACTAAATAAAACGTTATACCATACAAAAGTTATATTACATTAAACACAACAAATGTTTAAACATTTATTGAAACAATTCCTTAATCTAATCATCATCATCATCCTCTTCTTCCTCCTCTTCAGCTTCCTCTTCGCCCTCTGGTTTCGGTTCTTCCGGTATCTTTTCGTGGGCGATACGCCAAGCTTCCTCTTCCTCAGCTGAGGGGTCCGTCATCTCCATAATCTCGGGGCCCAACGGGTACTCCTCCTGGACATACGGCAACGGCGTCGGCGAGAAATTATGAGCAAAGTGTTTCTGCCCGTTACCCACGTAGATGTTCTCGAAGAACCTGCACAAAAAGAAATAATTGTGTTCACAACGTAATTATTAATAAACTAATTTTGATACTTACTTGCTCACGGTGAAAGCGTAAGCGCCTGGCCACAAATTGGAACGCACCACAGCGACCGCATGCTCCGGGAATAGCGCAGATGTCACGCGGACACTCCACGGAGGTGTAGCCTCCAACGATGCATCTTCAGATAGCGGCGTCAACAACGGAGGCCCCGTTTCTGGTTCCATATGTGGACCTTTGGGTTCCTCCTCTTGTTCTTCCTCGTCCATTTCTTCTTCGCCCTAAATCAATAAACACTTAAAGTCAGAATGATGTATTTAAATGATATTACAAAGTTTATAGTAGCATTTTTAATTTAAACTAGACTTACCATACCGCCTTCTTTCGGGTAAGGATTCCACCATTGTGTCCGGCCTTGTGGAAGAATATGCATCGCATGGTGTACCCAAAAAGACATGCTGGGGTCTACCAAGTCGGTCAGCGGGTGCGGTTCATAACGTTTATTTAGAGTATAACTTGTTTTTACTCCTAATTGATTTAAAAACACATTTATTATTTAAACTATACTATAAAGTTTAAATGGAAACACATTTACTAGAAGATATGTAAAAAATGTATTCTTACCTCCTTTCATCTCATCTTCCTCCTCCTCTTCTTCCTCCTCGTCCTCTTCACCTTCGCCACCCTTAAACGAAAAGTAACCCAACGGGGAGATTTGGGTGCCGGCAGAGATCCTAGCGATTTGAGCCCTCAAATAATTGCGTTCCGTACCCGGAAACAGTGGATACGAAAGTAACTATACCAAAGAAAAAATTATTCTATATATTACTCACTTAAAATAAAATCTTTGGATTTACCAACAACGTTATTAAGAATAAACATCGGCCATGTGTTGGCCCTAAACTTTCTTTTACGTAGTCAGTATATTTAGATTTGATAGTATATAAATAAAAAAATAAAAAGTTTAAATTTCAAGAAAATATTTTCATTCTTTGTCCAATAAAAGTGTAAAGTTAGTTTATTGTCAGATTTCCAAAGAAAACATATGTATTTTCGATTTTAAATGTTGGATTTTATAGTAGTATAAAGAAAATATAATTATTCATTACATATTATTTCTTTTTACTTTCTTTTACGAAGTAATAAGTAAGTATTGTAACCACGAAAAAAAAACTCGAAATTTTAACGGAAATACACCTTTTGACCTTCCCTGAATCGAGTCTGACTATTTTTGGAATGACGTGTGTGTGTGTGTCTATCTATGTGTGCCTAAATGTGTGTCTATGTGTGTGTCTATGTGTGTGTCAATGTGTGTGTCTATGTGTGTGTCAATGTGTGTGTCTATGTGTGTGTCTATGTGTGCGCCTATGTGTGTTTCTATGTGTGGGTGTGGGTGGGTGTGCGTGTGTGTGTCTGTGAGCGCTCTACAGGCTACACTGTTATATACTTTTATGCACTAAAATACATTTTTTCTTACTTTTACCAAGTAATAAGTAAGTATTGTAACCACGAAAAAAAAACTTGAAATTTTAACGGAAATACACCTTTTGACCTTCCCTGAATCGAGTCTGACTATTTTTGGAATGACGTGTGTGTGTGTGTGTGTGTCTATCTGTGTGTGTCTATCTATGTGTGTCTATCTATGTGTGGCTAAGTGCGTGTCTATGTGTGTGTCAATGTGTGTGTCTATGTGTGCGCCTATGTATGTTTCTGTGTGTGTGTGTGTGTCTGTGAGCGCTCTACAGGCTACACTGTTATATACTTTTATGCACTAAAATACATTTTTTCTTTCTTTTACCAAGTAATAAGTAAGTATTGTAATCACGAAAAAAAAACTCGAAATTTTAACGGAAATACATCTTTTGTCCTTCCCTGAAGCAAGTCCAACTATTTTTGGAATGACGTCTGTGTGTGTGTGTGTGTGTCTGTGTGTATGTATGCGTTCTACAGCCTACACTGTTGAAGATAAAATTATGAAACTTTAAACTTAAGATTTGTATATGCCTAGGAGAAAAACCTCTTATTTTTGAAAAGCATATTGAAACTGGAAGTGCATGTTTACTTGAGTCACTTTTTGCATATCTTCGAAACGGCTGCACTTACCATAAAATAGTTATAATTAAAGTCAAAGATATTAATGATTTGAACAACTTTTGTTTGAAATATTTCTTCAAAAAGTGTACCAGTTACGAGAAAATTGCTATTATCTTATTTATATTGCCGTAGTTACGTAGGTCACACACGTCATTCCTAAAATAGTCAGACTCGATTCAGGGCAGGTCAAAAGGTTTATTTCTGTTAAAATTTCGAGAATTTTTTTTTTTGAATTTACAATACTTACTTATTACTTCGTAAAAGAAAGTAAAAAGCAATAAAATTCCTACCTCTGTGTCTAGGTTTCCGCTGAAGCTCTTAACAATCTGTCTTGCGGCAACGATTTGTTGGGGGGTGACATCAGGCAACTCTACCCAGAAGTCTCCAATTTCATTACAAACATAATAAACCTGGAATCCCGTGTTTTAGATACCGTTTCTAAAGCCCGTCTGACAAGATACAAAATTTAGTATTACATTTTAATAAAAAATACAGTACAAACAAGTAAAAGTCTCACCTATCCTACTTATCACAGTAAACAAGTACGCTACGTAGTACGCAACTGGTCCTGCGCACATTACTTACAAGAAAATAGAACATGTCCTAAATACCTTGTACAAAAAGTTAATATAAAGAGACTTCGTACAAATTTTCATACATTTCTGTACATATATGAACCATTATATTTTATATTAAAATTGGTAAATAATAAATTTAGTATCGTGTCAGACGGGCTTTAGTTATAAATAATAACCTTTTTGTTAACGCCAACTCCTAAAATTTCAACGGGAGTCTCGGGCATGGGTTGCCAATCGGAAACCGGCATCGGAGGTAGAGGTCTGGGGTACTTGGTTTTCTGTGGAGGTTCCCCTTCTCCATATTCCTCTTGGCGTTTCTCCAAATCAGCCAGGGCTTCGTCTAGCTCGTTCGGTGGCGGCTCTAACAGCTCCAGCTCTTCTTCCGGAGGCTGGAATTTATTTATTAAAGTTTGCAAGTCTAAGACGGAATATGGAGCTTACGGTGTTGCGACGCGCGACTTCTTCTTCAGTTAATTCAGCTTCGAGGACTAAATAGTTTTTATATAAACCATAGATTTTACCCCAGAATCTAAATTAATTCTAATATTTCAGTAAACACATTAAAGATCTATATCACAAATGAGCTTAAATTACATTTGTGGTACAGATCTCTTTTATAGATTTCGTTATAGATATACATCTATAAGATTTGATAAAATATACCAGATGCGCCATCTGTTGGCTTTTTTATGAAGTGCGTATAATTTCGACAGTTTACAACACTGCGCGCTTGACATAGATAGATATATAGTGTCAAACCTACTTACAGCGAAGATTTGACACTACATATCAAGGGCGTCAGTGTTGCAAACTGTCGAAACAACACGCACTTCAAAAAGAAGTCAACAGATGGTCTATCCTATACATATAGGGGCTAACCTAACATCAGAAAATTTACTAATTCTGATTAATTGTTTGATTGATATTTCAATCAAGTACAACTCAGTTTTCGGTAAACCAATCGCGGCTTTTTCGTAATAAAACAAAAACTGCATCAGATCCCGTCTACCCGGTTCAATAACCTCTTCATCCTCTGGATCCGCGGTGCTTGGTTCCGCTTCCGGAATCGCCTTCACCTAAATTAGAAAACAATATAAAGAAACACCCAAAAACCCTATATGAGATAAACAACCTTTAAGAACGGCATTATTTTCATTATATGTTCATACCGCATAGGGGATATATAAATATCTTTTAAATGATCTGTAAGGGGTTTATATCTTTGTTCTTTCACTTTACGTGAGTACTCCTCAAAGAAGTCAATGACATTATCAGGCCGTTCGGCCAACAATTTATTCAAAACATCGCTCAGATGATCGTACCTATTTACATCGATTCAAATCATGTCTAATACAAGTTAAAAAATACAACTAGACTTACATATTATCGCCTGTAAACGGGCTGACCCTCTGCAGAAACGTTTTCGCATCATCGACCTCCGATTTAAAATCCGGAACTGTTGTAGAGTCCCGGACGGAAACATCCTCGACATAATCGCTAATACTCATTTTCTTGGAGAATGATGTATTTCAAAACAAAAATTGTTTAAAATAAATTGTTAAAAAGCCTACTATTTACTAAATACGTCCCTGGGATTTGTGCCCCTTAGAAAAAAAACACCACTGACTAGTTTGGTTATAAAGCTTTAAAAAGAGATTAGTTGAAAATGGCAAAATTTAAACAATTTATAGGTAAAATGTTTTTTAGTTATTCAATCCAATTTTATACTAATTAATATGTTTAGATATAGGAGCGAATTTAACAGATTTTATGTACCAAGGAATCTATAACGGGAATCAAAAACATAAAGGGGATCTTTATGAGGTTTTAAAAAGGGGGTGGGAGGGGGGTTTAGCTAAAATAATTGTTACAGGGGGTAGTTTATCCGAAAGCAAAGCCGGTTTAGATATAGCTCAAACGGATGGTGAGTTTTTATGAGGTAAACAATGTTTATTAGTAATCGAAGTAAAGACCGGTTGTTTAGTACTGTTGGATGCCATCCGACTCGGTGTTTAGAATTTGAAGAAAATCCAGACGATTATTATCAACATTTAAAGCAATTAGCGGTGAATGGAGGCAAAAAAGTAGTCGCTATCGGCGAAACTGGTTTAGACTATGACCGGTTACAATTCTGCCCGAAGGGCATTCAAAAAATGTAATAATTACTATTTAATTTATAACTAACGAAAGTAATTAATTCGTATCTTAGTTATTTTGAAAAACAACTAGAATTGAGTAACGAATTGGACTTACCGTTATTTCTACACTGCCGTAACGCTGCTGCTGACTTACAAGAGATTTTGAGTAAATTCTCTAATTTAAGAGGAGTCATTCATTCGTTTGATGGTTCTGAATTAGAGGCTTCAACATTCCTCCAAATGGGATTTTATATTGGGATAAATGGCTGGTAAATACTAGGTTGACCACATCGGGTAATAATATTGAACAAAATCTGGATTTTTAGTTCATTGAAAACACAAGAGAATTTAGACACGATCAAATCGATTCCAATCGATCGTTTATTGATCGAAACCGATTGTCCATGGTGTGAGATTCGTCCAACGCATGCCGGGTTTAAACATTTAAATCCAGATCACATTTTGGCTAGTGTTAAAAAAGAAAGATGGACAATAGACGCGGTTGTTAAAGGACGCAATGAACCAGTGAATATACGGTGATTTTAAATCGATATGTTAATCATCAATGATATTAATTGATTGTAATTTATAGACAAATCGTAGACGTGTTAGCTGCCGTAAGAAATGAAGATTTTAATGTATTAGCTCGGCAATTATTTGATAATAGTCAACAATTATTTTTTACTTAAGTAATAACAAGGTTTATATTAAACGGAATGTATAATTGTTAAATAATAAATACAGGATTATGTATCACAAATATACAGAAAGAAAATAATTCTTAATAAATTGTTCTTTTCACATTCACAATTTGTATTTATTTTCCTTGAATTGTTGTTTGGATTTTCTCGTAAATCCAGTTGAAACAATCAATAGCGACCTTTTGTGTTGTGTCTACAGTATCTGAAAGAACCTTTTGCATGTTTTCAGGCGCTAATTGGCCCCTTAAAACACGCAAAGAAAAAACACAATATTAAAGTACTGCTATCATAGTAGATAACGACTAAAATTAGAATCTATCTATAGAAGTCTAAAGTTTAACATTGGCACTGAAATATTATCTAAATGAAACAAAACTAAAGGTTAAAGATTGTTAAAATATTAAATAAATTGATTAAAAGATCGCTCTATTGTAAATATAAATTGATTAAAATGTGATGCATCACCAATTGTTATAAATAAATCAAATTTACTTACACAAACACTTCAGTGGTGACGTACTGGTACCCCCGGCTGCAATAATCCATAGAAAGCGCCACGAAGTTTTGCCATCCACTTTGGACTCGACCTAAAAATCCAGGTGCATACTTTTCGATTGTTTCCAAAATTATTGGAGCTTTTTCTTTGGCACATTCAACATATTTTTGGCCCATATTGTAGGCGACTAGGCTTAAATCGCGGCCCAATTCGACGTAGGGCTGCAGGTGACCACTAGCGGCATCCAAGTAACCAGGGGCGTAGTCCTCGATTTGTTGTCGAGTCCAGTTGTAGCCCTGGTGAGCTGTAGTGAGCGCTTTCTCAACATACCCACACACTCCGATGTCTTTTAGAGTTCGAACGGATTGGGTTTCTATTTCAGAGCACAAAAATCATATATGGCCCCAATTATTGCATAATGAATTAATACTTACGTTTCCAACTGCCATTTTTGTTGAAATCCAATGCGAGTAGGGCTCCGCCCGCTAGTACCACTACAAACAAAAGTGATTTCCACGGGAAGGACTTCTTCACTGTCATCTTGTCAAGTAACGCCTAGAAAAACCATAAAACCCTAAGCCATGAAAGTTCACACCGAAATTTTCGAACTTTACAACTAAATTTAAGCTAAAAATCAATTTAATTAAACTAAAAAGTCACTTAAAACATATATTATTAAATTAACCTACATATTCCAAACAGATAACTAACCTTCCAATATATAAACTAGATAAAAACGGTTAGAAATGTTGAATAAAACGTGCAGAATTGCAATTCATGTATATAGAAATAAAGACAATTAAATTTGATCTGCCATTTTAGAAAATATTTAAACATACAAGCGCGCATGTACGAAAATTTCTTATAAATTACACTTATAAAAGACACACAATTACGAAAGGTACATACACCCTCCACAACTAGAAAGAAAATCAACTCAATCTTTGATTGGTTTAAAACTGCCATGTTAATCGATTTAAACCAATCAGAGCACAGCACTATGCAGTGTAAACAGCATTTAAATAAGTTAGTTTAAAGTTTCACCGCTAGGAAGCGCTACTTGTCAGTTAAGCTATATTTGTAGTACGTAAATGAGTACAGCGCTGTGATTGGTTAAAAATTTGTATGTTACATGGTTTTGAGCAATGAGAATAAAGAATAAGATTGTTTAAAAGGGGCTTGTATATTTTATGTACATATTGCGGGAAATAGATGTTATTTGTTTGTTTTTCGATGGAAAAAAAGTATAATATTTGTAGAAATGGATATTAAACATATAATATTTATAAATAATGATTAGAAATATATGTTAAATAGTAATATATGTTATTTCGAAGCGTCGGAATCATAAATACATATTAGATAATTAGATTTAAATGAGTTTTAAATTAGTAATATTTATTTAATGATATAAAATCTTACCTTGGAAATTTTAGTAGATTCTTCTAAAGTGGGATCATTTTTCAGTAAAGTTATTAAGTCTGTATTGATTACAGAAATAGTTTTTAGGAAGTCTTTCAATAATTTCTTATCGATAACAACAGAAATCTTTTTCCAATGTTCACCTAATAAAATCGATTCGAAATTAATAAATATAAATATATATATATATATATATATATATATATATATATATATATTAAATAACTTACTTATATATTTCAATAGAATCAAACTTTGTTGATGGTTTTTCGGATATAATTGTTTCCAAAACGCCCAACAAGTTGCGTCTTTTTGTAAACAATTAAATAACATATCGCACAGATCGATTCTAACCGGAAATATTTGAGGGGTTGAAAATTTATTTAACAACGACTCAAAATAAACGTTTTTCGCCCCAGTTTTCGAGAAAATTATTGCTTTTAATTTCTTATTTAAACCATTATAATCCGTGTGTGCATCCGCCGGTAGATTACGTTTCGCACAAGCAAAGTCGAGGACAAAATTAAAGTTTTCTATAGAAATTGGAAGATTCTCATGCCGTTTTAACAATTGCGATAAATATTTAACAACGAATTTCGAGTAATTCTTTGTTTCTACTAAAGGAACCATAAATTCCTTAAACGCTAAAACATAAATAAATTGTAACACCCAAATAAATCACAACTAGTGTTTGAACACCTTTTAATCCGGTGGCAAAGTCTTTATTCCCACCCTGTCCTAGGGCCCACAAAATAGACAATCCGATCGGTTGTCGATTTTGATACGACGTCCACAACGTGTGGTGTTTCTCGGTGTTTGTGACGCAATTTTGTGCCGTTTGTGCCAAGAATTGCAGCCAGATTTTGTGACCGATTGCAGGTAGACCTTTGCTCATATCGTTCGCCATTGCTGTTAGGGTAACCTCGTAAAATAATGCAGCGGTCGGTTTACCCGAATCGTGCACCGCCCGATCCATGATCTGTTTGATGCCGATCGGTACGCAACTCAACGGATACGTATCCAGTTTTGTCGAGAAAACTGGATCGTTCAGTTCGACGGCGAGCTTTTGGTTTAGAAACGCCGATAGGTCTTTTAACCATAAGAGTGGCGTTTCAGGGAAACGTTTTTTACTGATTTCTAAACATGATTTGAAATCGTCAACGGTTATCTATTTGGGAAATGTTTAATCATTATTTTTAGGTGTTTAGAGGGGGTTTAATTGATTGGGTACCATTGTAAGGGCACTTTCGATGTTTTTAGGTGGTTTAGACTTAGGAAGTTCAGCTTTTTTGACCGGTTTTCGAACCGCTTCTTTAACTTTAACCTCCTTCTCTACCGGTTTACGGTTCTCCTTATTATTGCTCTTCCCGATGTTAGAGTAAATATTTTTGACCTGAGACAAGGGCACTGTGTCCCAACGCACTTAGAATTTAACCAAAATAGGAATATGTCAATGTACTTACGTATATCTTCTACTTTCGGTGCCGCAACGATTTTTTTCTTGTCGTTTTTCGCTGCATTCTTACTACTTGTCGCCGTGATCTTTTCTTTTTTGTTCTTCCCGACGATTTCCCACTGACCCGAAGACATTTTTCGTCGGGAATTTAAATTATAATTGGTCGAAAAACGGAAAATAAACACGGGACGTGACACAAGCCACAGCTGTCAAACTACTAGTAGCGCCAACAAGTTCTTGACAACGTGGATTTCGAATTCTTCTTTCCCCCCACAGACAACCAGGCAGAATTTTAAAAATAAAACAATGACCTCTTTTCAATTTGCTTTCTATACCAAATACTTTCTTTTCCAAATCATTATTCTATTCATTTATGTATGTTATATATCTATAAACGTCTTGATGAAAATAAAACAAAAATTGGCCATCTATATAATTCGATTATAAATAATTGAAAAGCAATTCCGCCATTTTGAAACTTCCATTTATTGAATTTTAATAATTCATTTACGAATTTTTATTATAATTACAGTTTAACGTTTATTAATTACTTTCTTTGTATTATTTAAAATAAAATTATAACATAGTAGACGCAGTCCTCCATTTTGAATTAAAAATATTAATACCCTATTTGTTTATAAAACGATTAATTAATAATACGCTAAATAATTAGCTAGAAAACGATTTGAATTCTATTTGTAATAAACTTAAAACAATGACAATTCAACTGTTGATTTGTTACAATAAATAATTCATTGTAAAAACGATGAATAAACAATAAACATTACTGGAAAGATAGGATTTGATGTGTTTAGAAGCTTAGAAATAACTTAATATAGATTTTTGTATTATGGAATACATAATTTGCATACATTATAAGTCGACCCAAAAAACAATGAAACCCCAAAACTTAGGGGTACTATTTACGCCGATTTTGTTTAAAACTCTCGTTATAAGGCAATCGAAACAAAATATAAAAATAATACGCGATTAAAACATATAGGACATGATTAGAATTCGGACGAGTGTATTTTGGGGCCGTTTTGAATGGTTTTGACTAAAACTCGAGTTGAAAATGTTTCAGTTACAATTTAAGATCGATTTTTAAACAATTCACATCAACTATTTGCATGAAATACTTTGTCACTCTGCAAATATAACAATTAAAACTAGGTGGTGCTAGTCACCCCCTCATTTCGGGCGGGAAATGACGTCAAAACCCATACAAAACAGCTTGACAACCACGTATTGACGTAATAGTTTGTCTAAAAATAAATAAATTTAACAACTCTAATTATTTACATTGATTAACTTAACAAATACCTTAAAATCTAAGAAGTAGTTGGACTTTTTTTTGTTTTGTAGTTTTTTTTTACACAGAAAATTCGAAAAGAAATCATTGTGTTGCACAATCAGTAAAACCTTTAATAATTTATGAGTTCTTTCTATAATAAAATGAGGAAAATTGAAATATTGTCTGTCCCCCTCTCTTGCCCCTCACGCGGAAAAAAATTGGCCCCTGCCCCTAAAAGCCTACGTAATGAAGCGCGCTCGCGTCCTGATTGGCTGTTTTGTTGTTGTTGTTTTTTTTTTTCTGTTTTCCGTTCGGAGTTTATCACGATTCACCGTTACCACTGTCGTTATCATCTCCGTCTTTGTAACCATCGCTAAGATCTTCATCATCATCCTCCTCATCTTCGTCCTCAT
Source organism: Nebria ingens riversi (assembly GCA_018344505.1). NCBI lineage: Eukaryota > Metazoa > Arthropoda > Insecta > Coleoptera > Carabidae > Nebria > Nebria ingens. The sequence continues at coordinate 64,537 of JADQWA010000301.1, forward strand.
CCAGCTCATCGTAATCGTCATCGTAGATGTCCCCCATGTCCACGGAAGGTTCTGTTTGTGTCGGTTTCACCTTCGTTTTGATACAATAATCCTCTAACGTTAACGGAACCGTAATTCCATCTTTTTCTGCCTCCACTCGAGCTGCTTGCGCTTGTTTTCTATCGGAAAAATAATTTATAAACAAATAAAACCACAGTCACTGTTTTGGTAGAGTTTTACTAACCGAATAATGTTCTCATATTCTTTATCGCGTCCTTTTGAGTCCCTCCAACGTCTGTACATTACGCTGGCATCCACATTCGCTGGACTGAAGGTGTTCGGTTCATTTAGCAAAGATATAACACTTAATAAAATCGTCCGGACGTTCTGAGTTGGGTTCCAGCGTTCGCAAGGTAATTCACCGGATTGTGGGTCGTCCACTGGTGGATGTAAGATTGATATACATAGATCGCCATTCTGGAAAATTAAGTGTATCCATTTGGTAACGCGAACCAATTTCGAAGCCGCTTGTGAATCATACAATTTAGGTATGTAATGATTTTTCAAGCCCGTGTCCGTGACTTCAAGGGCGCTATTTCAATGCCATGTAGGTCTGTAAGGGGGAACACATTGGGTCGATATTTGTGACGCGTTTGAACATCAGCTGATGAACGGGAAAATACGATTTGGTCGCGTAAGTAATTCCGCACACGATTTTTGGGCGATTTTCTCGCGATCCTAATGCGTTCAAAATATTCATACATATTCCAAGGTAATGTAAATATAAATCACGGTACAACGAAATTACTGTCAAGTTGTTACGGGTGGACTATAAATAAAATTTGGCGTGCAAAACTATTTCGCCATTGTCACAAGTTGAAGTCATTGTCAGTTTGTTTGCTTTTTAATACCAAAAATAGCCGGAAATCGAATTATTTAAAATTGTTTACGAAAACTCTATTTTTTTAATAGACCCTAACCCAAAAGCAACAATAAATAAACGCCTCTAGTTTACACCATTCGATTCCGTGTAGATTCTAGTACATTTTAGGGAGTTATAAAGAAAATTTAGTAGATTTGTAAACGCATTTCCCAGCACAACTACAAATGTTTTTGTTAATCTTGGGTTTGACCGTGGTTACCTGTGCGTCAGGTCAGCTGGGTAGATTTTTTTTGTGTTATTGTCGGATGTGGAGGTCATTGGCTTGCTTTGAAACAAGTCTGGCCTTCTCAAACCCCTCTATACCCCTGTGTCCCCACAGTATATATATCATAATGTTTTCTAACTCATCCTTTGTGTTTTGAACTTGTTTCGGGTCAAATTCAACCCGAATTGCAAGCTACCCGCGCTACAGATCGCTCCCGAAATAGACTCAATTTTTAAACTAGAGCTAAAAGTGGAATTGTTTATTTCTGTCAGGAAATAAAATTGTATTTATTAAAGGTTGACGAATTTTTGAATGAGTAACTGGTCGCCCTTGTGCAAAATGCCCTTCTCTGGCAATGTTATGGTCTTATTAGTTAAATATCGCAAGATTTCTAAGTTTAGAAAGTCAGTGCATGTTGCAGAACTCCCACTTTCATTTTATTGTCTAAATTACGATCCGTACGGATCTGGATGTTACGAAAACGTGACATTTTACGTCATTTTTCCCCGGTTCGCCGGTTTTATAGCGCTCCTGGGGGGGCATTATGACGCTATAGACATTTTGACCTTTTTCTTTACCCCACACCAAGGTTTCGGGAGGCCTACCACCTTGGGGGTGTCCTATATATTCACACGAAATTGGAAATAGAATTTAATTTACTAGACTTCGATTGATAAAAAGGTTTTTACCACCCGTTTAACTGGGATTGCAAGTGTTACCGCACATCTAACTTAATTTTGGCCTTACAAGTCAGTTTTATTACATGAATTTGAGCGTAATATGTATACAAATTTAATATAAATATTCGATTTTGTCTGGAATTTATAAATACATTTTCCAAGAATATTATTGATTTGTAATTCAGCCTATATTTTATTAAAAGGTCACCTTAACATATATTACTAAAACAATTCTGTTAAAATAATAATTATACTAATACGACGTATTAAATTATATTTGCGCGAAACTATTTATTGAAATAGTTAAAATAAACTTAGAAAACGTATGAAATCATATTATGGGTCTTTGTTCCAGTATATAAACATGACCTCGTCGTTCAAGGCAGTTCCTATATTTAAAATGGCAATAAGGTTACCCCTGTTATTAAAATACCCTCGAAAATGTCCATAAAAGTGCATCAAAACACACTAATCAATCCTATATTGGGTTAAATTTCAATGAGGATATGAATTGATTGGTTTGCAAATCAATTTCCGGTGAGAATTGATTGAAAAATTGAATTAATTTTTGAAACAAAAGTGATTCACTTTCGAATTATTGTTGAATTTATGAATAATTATAGTTAGAAATGGACTAGATAATGACTAGAAAGTTGCTGTAACACGTGCCAATTATCAACCATGGGATTAGCGCTCGAAATTTGGAGTTAATTTGTTTATTTTGCAAATTAATAAGTATTTTTTTGTATTAAAAATTTAATTTTCTAAATAGAAACTTACCTCGTAAACATTTGGATGCCAAACTTTAGTCAAAAATCGGATGGACGGTGGTGAATATGGATAATCGCCGGGAAATTTCATCCGAGCCTTAATTTAACGAAAAACAATTAATTTAAAGATTATAAATCATGGTGGAGGGTTGTATGAAATTGTAAAGTACACGGCAGAGTTTTTTTTGTCTTTTGTGTATTAGGAACTCTAGTCCGGCCCTGTGCAAAGTTAGAAACAAGTAACTCAAAAATAGATAAAAATAACGTCATTGATCGCGATACGTATTGTTTTGATATATGTTTATTTATATTACTGCGTATTTCAACTTAAATTTAAACAAAGATGACTCATTTTTAACCGAAAATGAACCGTAGTTTCTAATAACTGTAATGTTAATTGTCAAGCGGAACCATCGAAATATGTGATTTTTACCTTAAAATAGCCACCCATATATAACGTGTCTGGTGGTCCAAATATCGCGACTTCCCATTCGAAAAGATTATCTTCGTTGACGAGTTTTACGCAGAAACCTTCGACTGGTTCCTCCTGGAGGCTTTTGTATTCCACGGCAAGAGCTCTGAGCGCACTACTCGTTCGGATCGAAGCCATTGTTCAATAAAACCACACTAATCACAATCGAAACGAAATTTATCAAAACCCAAAATTGATCCTCAAAATCACAAATTTTTATTTTCCCTATGACGCCATTTATAAGTTTGCACTCGCCCGAATTTACGCCGTTTTCCCGTGCGGAAAAAGTCAAGAAACGCTAGTAATTCGGTGCGTTTGAATATATGAAGGCTTTATGCAACTGTTCACTGACAATTTTCACATTGAAAACGTTTCGTAACTGGACAAAAAGTACAATGCGACCACCACTTTCCTTTCTCTTACAAAACACCAAGAACAGCTGGTTAATCTAGTACGCATTGATAACCGCGCACTCCATGTCAAAATGCGACGCCATTTTGGCGTTAACAGCTAAACCAAAACCATCAAGATCAAACATCAATAATCATATTTTTAAATTCCTAAAAACGGCTTTAAAAGCCTCCAAATTGATCCAAAATATATTAAAATGAATTCAACAATAAATAAAAGTTATAATTTACTTTTAATTTTTAAAATATATATCCAAAAAATACAATCACCATGGATAACGAAAAAGGAGTTTCATAGAGAAAAGAATTAATAGAGTCGACACTATGGATAAATTAATTTTAATATGAACAAAGGAAATATTTAATAATATAAACGCTAATTTAACAAATAAACAATCAAAATTTAACTTTCCATTTATTTAAACGTCAAAATGTTAAAATTACAAGTAAATATGACACATTTTTTTTCTTTTTAGTTAAATATCACAAAATAGCTGGTTGCCAAAAAAAAAAAGTTAGTTAAATACATTTTAATGGTTGAATCACAATTGACAAATTATTCGAATTCAGTTAATGTCGTCTCGTAAAGGTTGGTAGAATTGATTTCGATGATGTTGAGGTTGTTTTGAGAACGCAGCACCGACGCACAGAGCCACTAATAATATTAATAGTAAAATGGCGCAAGTTACAACCGCAAATGTGGCGATTGTTGACACCAACGGTCCAGACAACGTTTGGCATTCAACATCCCACGTTTTCTCGTCAATCAGTATCGGTTTTAATAAATCGAACGCTTGGTCCAGTGGGCAATTAAAATCACAACCCAAAATTGAAATAGCCCGCGGAGTAGTTTCATTTTTATAAAATGCCTTTCACAATAGAATACAGATTAGAATACGGCGAAGTTTTACAACCGAAACAGGACTTACATTTAAATAAAATCCTGTTTGATTAGATCGTCTCATTTCGAAAATAATTGTGCTTCGATATGGTGGACAATGAGGCTCAAATGCTCCGAGCGCCATAAGTACGTTTGCGATTGTTATATCGTGAGCCGAATACACCCAGAATTTCCGGTTAGGTTTTAAATGACCACGACTTTTATCACTGAATCGCACCATTATTTCATTCACCAACAAACCAACTTTTAATCGTTGCAATTGTGGCGTATAAGTATTAATTTCAAACGCAAAATTAGCCCACGGAATTAACTTTTCCGGGAAAACCGCATGTGTCCATTCCGGTAATTTAAAACCGTACAAAGTTTCGATAAACAACGTATTATATAAAAACTCAAGCATTTGAATTGTGTTTATTTGTTTGCCGGAATGATTTGAGACGTACGCGTATAATTGTTGTAATTCTGTGTCTATTCGGCGAAATTCAGGGGTTTGCATCAATTTGTTTAGGAGCATTTCGTAGCGTGGACAAGTTTTTTTGGCACTTAAAACCTTATAAATAATCAATTTTTATGTGCGCCGTTTAATAGAATCGTATTTGTTATTTACCGGATCCGATTTTTCTGGGACTGTATGCACTGAAATCGGTTGCCATTTGAGGTTCGGATTCCACAAATCTGACCCAATTGGCCCGTATAGCCCGGCCAGATTCGATTCGGCAGACATTAACGTTCGATCCACATCTGTTGATCGAATGTAAATGTCCTTGGTTGAATATTTTTCGGGTAGAAAACCCGAATAACGTTTCCGAAACCATTGACCTAACTCGAAATGTTGTGTTTTTCCAGTCTATTAGTTAAACATGTTATAGATAACGCAAGAATGTTTAGTTTATCGGAATAAATTGATTAAATTTATCTCATTGATTTTAAAACATGTTGCACTATCTTATAAACTTACATTTGTAAGTTGTCCAAAAGCTGTAGGCCAGTACGAATTGTTCCGGTATGGATCAGTGGGGTAGGTGTCGACCGGAGTTCGATCCCCGTGCCTATAGATCTGGATCATATCGTTATTATATTACAAAAACTTGAATTTGAATTTTAAACATATCTACTTACAACATTAACAAAAACAAGTTCATCTTCGGCTTTGGCAAACAGCGCTAGTAATACAGCAGAAAAGAATATAAAAACAACACTTTTAACAATCATTTTATAAATTAAATAAATATCTCACAGCCCTTTTTTCGTAGTGAAACCAAATTTTCAAAAATATAAACATATGCTACTTTTGTACTAAATTTTCCTATCAACGGCATTGAAATATGTTGACTATTTAAGCTATAAAATTAAGTATTAGTATAACATTTAAATATATATATACTCTTATCGTTGTAATAATTATTGTAAATAATAGATAACTTAATAATAAACTTGAGCACTGACACTTTTACTACAAAAATTTTGAGATCAATGTTGCCAGTCTCATTAATAAACAATAATTATTTTATAACATTAAACATTGCATAAACAATTAATTTTCTTTCAACATTACTCCAAATCTAAAATTTGATTATAATTCAATGATTTAAATAAGAAAATTACGCATTATTGATATTTTAGTTGCTTTTATACATTTAGCATTTCTAAAAAATATTTTAAGTTGCTATAGTTGGAAGCAATGCATTCCATGGAAGTAAAAGTTTGAGAGAAGGGTATACTATACATAATTAGAAATATTAGAATAGAAAATAATTAGTTTAACACCCATCCCATATAAACTACTAAAAACTTAAAATAATTAATAATAATCTAAATTAATATCAAAATAATAGCCTAAATAAACCAAATATTATTGTTCCTATATGAGTAATAAAACGGATTCAGTTTTACTTCTATTTATTAAATATCATTTTCGGGAAAAAAGTTCGTAATTTTCAAAGTTTTATTTCGAAATCAAATTTTCTACAATTTTCAAAGTTTTAAACTTAAAATTTTCATCAACATTGAACCAAATATTGTCTTGAATTGTTTTTGAAATAGAATATGCATCTAAAATCGCTGTTTCAGTGGTTTTTATTGCTAGTTCAGCAAAAATAGAAACCAACATATTTTTTTCTTGCATATTACATTTCCAAAACACGCAATTCTCATTTAAAATTGCGATAATACGTTTAAAAACTGCTGGGATATCAGTTACGTTATCGGAATGCATGAGTTTTGCTAACAATTTAGCAGATAACAAACTCAAACACATATTTTCAACATATGTGCTGGTTTCACCTTTTTCGAAAACTAATTCTTGCTAAAAAAACATTAAAATATTTTTTGATCGTTCAAAATATAATTGATAGAAAATACTAACGTCTAAATCTGAATCAACATCGATTGGTTCTCGATCAATTATTGCCCAATAAATCAATAAAGATATTGCGTTCGATTCTGAAATATTCCTAAATACTTTTACGCAATTATTTAGTAATATTTCGCGACTTTTTTCGGCTATCGGCGAATCTCTATCAACAATAATTAGTACACAATCAAAACACATAAATTATTTAAAAACTTACGGCACTAAAGTAGCGATAATATTTCGAACTTGCGGCTCACTATCATCTAATAATTGGAAAACAACTTGCCAAAGAGTAAACAAACACTCTAAAAAGCACTCAAAAATTAAATCATTTACAAATTTCATTCGGTAAACAAACTCACCAATATTCAAACCGAAATTTTCGTACAAATCCGAATTTTCTGTCACTATTAAAGCGATACAAACTCGACAACGCAAACTCTTATCCAAAGTCGAAAACTCCAACAATATTTCAGCAATACCTAGCCAATCAATCAGATCAAACTCATCCCGTTTATAGACTTTAAAACACGCCCGAATACAACTTAAAATCGAAGCTGGTTCCGATTGTACTTGATTGGTGTAAAATAAAAATAAATCTGTCGAATAATCCCATCCAATTTTTGAAATTTGATCCGGAAAATTACTTAAAATTTCGAGCGCTTTTCCAGCTAATTTCCCATTTAAAAGCGCGTGTAAAGAAACGAAAACACCTGAGGTGTTTAGTTTAACGCGTAAATTATCGCGTAGTTCAATCGAAAATGAATTTACGAGTTCGATTTCTCGATTAGAGTTTTCGGAATTCGTATTTGATAAGAAATGAGTTAGAATATTTAAAATTAATTGTGTTTGAGGCAAGTTGGGTGATTTTAAATTGTTTATTATTAAGTGTAGTAGTTTATTTGTTTTTGTTTCAATTGTTGATTCAAATTTTGATATTAAATTGAGTTGTGTTAGTAATTTAGTAGTTTGAAATAAGTTTTCGGCTATTTTAAATTTGTTGGAGTTGTTTTGTGGTTCGAAAAAGAAAATCCAATCGTTTTCGCGTAAATGTTGGTTCCTAAAAGTATTATTTATAATACACTAATTCGGTTATTTGGGGTTGTATAAATTATACTTAGTGATTAAATTAATAATTTGTAAATATAATGTAGAGATAATAAGATTTGTTGAGGATGAATTCGATAAAATCCATTCAGTACCCTTGATTATAGAAACGACATCAAATAGATTAAAATCATTTGTTTGGTGGAGTAATTGTTCAATCTAAAGTAATAATTGTTATTTATAAGTGTCCTAAATAGACGTATGAGTGAAGTATACCTGTAGTAAAATACCGTGTAATGAATTCTGATCACATATTTGTGTTTTTAGGCGTCTAAATAGATTATTGAGTATGTTTGAGCGATTTCGCCAGGGGATAATTTTGACTAGAGCCTTAGAGGCTAGTTCGCGTGTTTTAAACGTTTTATTACGAGCGCAATTTTGAATATATGGCACAAAATCATCTAACTATAAAGCATCAAGAATAATAAATGTCGTTTTTCGTATTATATTTATTAATAGTGTTACTTGATGATAACCGTCTTCGGAGGTGCTGGGGTATAACCTAGCTAATAATAATAAAATAGGGTACAAGGCAACCTCTTTGCAAGGGGGGCACTCAGTCGACGTAAGCGCTTTGAGTTGTTCTAACAAAAATGGATAAATCGACGGGAACCGGGTGAAAAACACCTTCCCAGTCATTCGATTACGAATACTTAAGCTATCAGTATCTTTACAACGTTGCACTCCGAAAATGCGAGTCATTAAACTCGAAAATAATAACGTAGCAGAATTACGTTCCTGAAAAATACATTTTTACTTGCGGAATTAATATGTTTCATAAACAAACTAACTGCCCAAGTGGTTTTTCCAATTGTTAGAATCGAAATTATGATTCCATCCGCAATAAATGGAGTCACAATTTCGCCTAGTTGTGTATGGCGGTATAAAGCCCTTAAAATATTCATTGAATGAGTACGTAACTCAATGTTACCATCTGAAGAGCTTGCGAAACGTAATAATGTCGCCATACAATTATTAAGATTTATTTGACTTCCTGTTTGCAATTCACTGGCTACGATGGCCTAAAACGATGTTTAAAGTGTTAAATTAAATAGCTTTTAGGTCATTTATGACTGACCTGAACCATAAAAGGAACTCCGGCGCTTCTGCGAGTAGCACACAATTTAGAATTGTTTAATTTCCCTGAAATCGCATCTAAAATCTCATTCAACCAAACAACAGGTAAAGTATGTAAAGTTTCCGAGTTGCATCTATAAATTATCGATTTAAAAACGTTTAAAATATATTTCAAAACAGCACTAACTTCCATAAACGTGCACAAAGCTTTGCAAACCCAACGTAAGCTTGCTCGAAAGCGCCTCGGTGTTTAGTTTCTGTTAACAACACCGTAAAGTGTTCTCCGATTTTTAAAATTTGCGCTTCCGTGATTAGCCCCCCGTGTAAGTCGACAATTTGCGATTTTAATGTCAAATCGCCGAGAAGCAATGAGACTTCTTTGACCGAACGCCACGAACACACCAATAACATTTGAGCTGTTATTGTTGGGTCGTCAAAGTCGGAATTCTGATCCATCGGAAGGTGACCCTCCGGCGATGAGTTATTAACAATTGGGGCTACCAATTCATTGATTTCAAAGCATAAATCAATCAATTGCGCAACCAATAATCGCCAATGTGTATCAATGAAGTTTGAACTGAAATAATAATTTGTCAACTACTAGTAATTGGTTTAATCTTTGGAAAGAAGAATATAACTTACTCAAACATGAAATGTTCTAGTAAATGTCGTAAAGAAAATAGTAAACCGTGCATTGGGGCTTCGCAAGAGGCTTCAAATAAACTCTTTTTCGCAATATTAATTTCATTTTCTAGTTGTAATATTATGAATTGAATCAATAAATAATTTGTGTCTGTTAATGGGGGTTTATGCGGTAGTAATTCAAGTAAAACCTGGTTTAAAAGTGGGGTATAAGTACAAGTTTGAAACATATAAGCTGCGGTTACTGTATCGGCGGGTTTAACACTCTTAGCTAATTTTAAAGCTTGGTTTAAATACGATTTAATACTTATACAATCCTAAAAATATTAATACACTTTAGTCATAAGTCAAAAAAAAAAAAAACTACTACAGCGGAATTATAAATTAACTTCCGCTGAAATTTATTTTAAAATTGCTTCTTACATTTAAACCAAGTAACACAACCGGACATTTAGCAAGTAAATCAACAGCTAAACGTTTATTACTTTCATAACTATCGCCCAAACATAGTAAAATAGAATCGACTTCGGCTTTTTTCCAAATATCTCCCGAAGAAATTCCATCTAAATCAAACAAAATCGTTTCCAAAACAGTTAGAATCTCCAAACTAATGATTCGACGACTGAAATTTGCGGTCGGAAACAAACTATCGAAAACACAACTACGTAAATCATAAACGAATAGTTCGTAATTCTGTTTTTGGAGCTCCAAAAATGCTGAATTATCTGTGGTTTGATTTGGTTTTTTGTTATAATCACGCAAAATAGCGTAATAGCTTTCCGCGAATCGATTTAAGATCTAAAATTAATTGAAATCAACACGTATTTGTATTAATTGTAAAACAAATACTTTTTTGATTAAACTCAAGATTTGTTGTCGTGTTGATGGTAGTTGAGTGTTGATATTGTAGTGGAGGAATGAAATAATGTATTTCAGTTCGATTTTAGTGAATATTTCAGTTGTTTTGTGGCTTTCAGCCACCAAAGCTAAACTAGCAATGCGTATCTGAAATTTTAGAGTTCATTTAGTATTTATTTTATATAAATAACGCGAGAATACTTCGTCGTTTTGGTGACATTTTGAGACATCTAAAACTGAAAAATCTAATATTCCTCTCCATTTATCGGGTGTTTGTTCAGTAGCTCCGATTTTTCGCGCAATTAACGCACATTTTAATAAAGAACTGAGCTGAATCACATCTGTGGTGGACCATTGCGCTAAACTTCATAAAAACGATTAAAATCGCTGTAAAAGCGTGGTTTTGTATACCACTTACATAGAATCTAACATTTTTGGACGTAATTTTATAGCTAATATTAACAAATTCTGTAGACATGATTCGGTTTGGTCGAGTTCGTTGCTTTCGGTTAATTTTGTTGTTAAAGGAAGCACCCAAATATCGAACCACTGCGTTTCAGTGACTTCTTTTAAATGACAACGCATTAACGACTCATAACATGAGACAACCTTTACGGAAAATCCATTTAAATGTTTATAAATCAGTTTGAAATCGAAGTAGTACATACACAATTTAAAATTGACGTGTCTTGTAACATATTTAGGAGTTCTGAAACGATTAGTTCGTGGTTTTCTAACAGTATTGAACAACCTATTTCGTTTGCAATCACTGATAAGGCCGCGTATCGGCTGTTCCGAAAAACGGGGGTGGTTAAAACTGTTTGAATGATTGTGTCTAACGATTCTCTGCAGCCTAAAATAGAAACATTTATTGTTTGATGACGTGATTTAAATTGTGGTTTAGCTACTTACCGTTTTGTTGATGGTTTACACCAAGTTTAACTAAATGAATAAAAATTGAGCGGGCTAAATGTCGAACGGTGTCAACGGAATGATCCAGTTGGGTCATTACATGATCTAATAGATCATGTAAGATTAATCTTTGATAGGATTTCGATAAAGGTTCTAGTGCACGTGTTACTAGTAAAATACCTCGGTTAACCCCCAAAATAATGGCTGGGTTATCTGCGGAACTAAATATTCATGTTTAAATAGCGTTTAAACTCGGGTATAAGTAGATAATTACCGCTTTAAGATGTCTAATAATTTTTTAGTAATAGTGTACAAAATAGGGTTTCCTATTTTTGGTTTTTCTGCTAACATATTAGGTTTTACAACAATTAAAATTCCGGAACAAATACAAATGATAGAAATATCATCTATTGAGCTGAAGCTCTCTTTAAATTCAGTTTGATTTAGACACTGGGGTAATAACTAAAATTTTATCCATTTTAATTAATTTTATACTCATGTATATATAAATTTTTAATTAACTTACTTCAGAAATATCAGTTTCTGATTGTGCTGTAGTTATTGTAGCAATTAAAATTCCGCAATTACTTTTGGTGTCGAAAACAAGTCCAGGATTTCTCAACATTATTTTACATAAATTCAGTATTTCTGTGTCATGAGTTTGAATAAATGTGATCACATTGTCTATTTGTGTAATTGAAACTAAACAACGCGTGTAATTATGTATAAAAATGTGTAAATCTTGTAATTTCACCGGAATAGTAGTATTACTAATTTAGAAAACAAAATAATGATTAGTTTTTTTGCTTAATTTAACTCGAATTTGAAAGAAATCACCTTAGTTTGTAGACAAGTAATTTTAATTGTTTTATTAAAAAATCCAAAACTTCTGACAAAATCATTTTAATCGCTTGTACCCCAGGGGGGCAGTTATTAAAACAATCATTTATCGAACTCACAATATTATTCAACTCCGAAAAATCCCTATTATCAGTTTTAATTAAAATTAATAATTGTTTCGAGATTTCTTCAGAAACTTTTGCATTTTGTGAATTCGCAAAAATCCTTAAAATCGTCTTTTTAACAGGACTTTTCGTACTTAAATTAACAAATAAATTCGATAATAACAAAATAATTAACTCAGAATCATCCGAATTTAAAAAACCTGCAAGCTAATATTTGTTTTATTAAGGCCAATATATATATATATATATATATATATATTTATTAACACTCACAGATCGGATTAGTGTTATCCGAACCTCTATATTAATCGTGGACTGAAATTCATTTAGAATTTTAGTAATTTCCTCATTTTTACACTGATCTATAACATAACCCTTAACAATTTCAAAAATATCTATATGTTTCAAAATAACTACCCGTGATAATTTTTGGTAAAACTATAACAGTTTGGGGCTCTTCGGCTTTAATTTTAGCTTTTCTAGATTTATTTTTCATGATTTTAAATAGTTGTTTTGCAAATACAAACACGACGTTTAATGTGTTGACGTTATAATAACCTAACCTTAGTTTTAAACGTTGAAAATGTGTGGTATTTTCTGTGTTTTTGGGCCTTGTAAATGCGAAAACATCAAAGATAAATTAGAAAACATTGTACATTGAAATTTCTTATATATGTATATATATATATAAATAAATATTATTGTATATATATATTTCAGTTTGAAAAATGTGAGGTGAATATCCGAAAAAGAGGTCCGGATTATCAAACGAGTGTTCGGATAAGGGTGAAAGAGTATGAGTTTTTATTAAGTAGTAGTGTTTTATGGCTGCAAGGTTCTATACTTACAAAACAACCGATTGAAACTGAGAGGTTTTGGTTTTTATATAATGGAGATGTTTTTGGTAATTTTCGGATTTATTTCGTGAATTAAACTATTAAAAGTATATTTTAGGGGATGAAATCTTAAGCGCCAGTTTGAGGCGTTCCAAAGGGGATACTGGACCATTATTAGATGCGCTAGAACAGTCTGAGTGTTTAATAAATTGTTTAAATAAAATTAAAGGGCCGTATTCATTTATTTTAATAGATAAAATTAACGATAAACTATATTTTGCGCGTGATACTTTCGGTAGACGTAGTTTATTAATAGGTCTAGATAATAAACAATTATTATTAACTAGTGTTTCGTCAAGAACTTGTTTTGATTTAATAGAATTACCCCCTTTGGGTATATACAGTATTGATCTAAATATCGATTTAAAATCAATTGATTTAGTCCCTTGGGAATCAGAAAATCAACATTTCGATTCGAAATTATTAGAGTTAGAATCATTTTTAACAATTCCAATTAAATGCGAAACAAACAGAACCCGTATTAAGGTCCCTTTATTCAAAACACCACCCGAAAATGATTTAAAATTCTTTGAACAACTATTAAATAATAGTACATTCGATTATGTAAATTCTGATGTAAAATGGCGTTCAAATATAAGAAAATTGCAAGAATTGTTACAAAATTCAGTTAAAAAACGCATAGAAAATCAACCTGAATTATGTAAAAATTGTTTCAAATCAAACATTCCAAACTGCGTTCACGCAACAATAGGAATATTATTTTCTGGTGGTGTAGATTGCGCAATAATCTCCTTAATAGCTGATCAATTTATTGATTCGTCTAGATCTATAGATCTATTAAATATCGCGTTTGAAAAGGGTGATATCAATTTCCAAACACCAGATCGTTTAACAGCATTACAAACTTTAACAGAATTGAAAGCATTACGGCCCGAACGGCACTGGAATTTATTAGAAATAAACGTAACACAAGTCGAATTAATTCGCGAACGTGAAAACACAATTGCCGATCTGATTTTCCCGTTAAAATCTATTCTAGACGAATCGTTAGGGTGCGCGTTGTGGTTTGCTGCTCGAGGACGTACAGACGCTTATATTTCACCATGTAGGGTAAGAAAACATACGTTAAACTATAAGTCGTTCTCAAAATTATTGAGTTTTGTGAACGATTCTTTCTGGATGTTTAATCATTTGTAAATAATAATTTATTTAAAATTTTTACAAACATATTTGCCCTGTTTGAAAGGTGTTATTAGTTGGAATGGGGGCTGATGAATTATTTGGGGGATACACACGGCACCGCGGCGCATTTAAACGTGGCGATTGGAATGAATTAGCGAACGAATTGTTGAATGATTGGAAAACAATATCGTATCGTAATCTGGCGCGAGATGACCGAGTTATTTCGGATCACGGGCGACAGGTGCGGACTCCGTATTTGGATGAGGACGTTGTTGAGTTTGTACAACAATTAAATGCGTGGGAACGGTAAACTATTGAATTCAATGCGAGTTTTGGGTATAATTGTGTTTTTTTTTTGTATATAGGTGTTATCCAAGCGACAAAGTCGCGCATGGGTTTGGTGATAAGCTTTTACTTCGAGCTTTAGCGAATCACCAAGGGCTTAAACAGGCTGCGATTTTGCGAAAAAGAGCTTTGCAGTTTGGGTCACGGATTGCAAATCGGAAGGAGAACGCACATGAAAGATCCCCTCGGCTTTAGATTTAATTTGTATTTTATAGATAAATAAAGCTTATTCTATACTTAAATCTATAAGAAGCTTAAAATTAAGATTTAGGGCCCTAAAAATTGATTATCTGCTAGACTTTGTTGATAAAACTCCTCTTCCAACTCCCTCAAATGACTCTCTAAAGAGGCAACTTCCTCAAACCGAAGCGCAGTTCTCGCTTGTTTAATATACCCTTTAACAATGTTCATTTGTTCTATGAGAGGATCCGAGTAGGAATCAGACGCGAATTTATCGGAAGCAACTACAGGGGACCAGCCCGAATGCATACTGACAACTGGAGGGCGAAGCCCTTGAGCTCCTTGCGGAGAAATACGAGTTTGAATTTGGTATTTCGAACGTTTTTCTAATAATTCCGCATGTGTAGGCAAAGCTGGTAGGGAAACAACGGATTCTTTAATATAGGTTGAGGTACAACGACGTATTGCGTTTTGTAAAGTTTGGGC
Source organism: Nebria ingens riversi (assembly GCA_018344505.1). Lineage (NCBI taxonomy): Eukaryota > Metazoa > Arthropoda > Insecta > Coleoptera > Carabidae > Nebria > Nebria ingens. The sequence goes on from JADQWA010000301.1 coordinate 79,861, forward strand.
GCGGGGTATGTTAGGGTTTAAGGGGATAGAGGAGATTTTTTTACTAATAAAATCTAGGGCTTCCGCCTGTTTCGCTAAAGAACCACGAAGTGTTTGAGTATCTGCTAAGCTGTAAGTCGATTCGCCAGCGTGGAGACTCGAACACATCTGAGAGAGAATGGCGAGTTTTAACCGCAGTATTTAGGAGTTATTTCGAGATACAAACACAGTCATAAGCATCAAAACATAACTAACCTTTCTATAGAGCTCAATATCAGGTTCGATTTTCTTCTTATACGAACACAATTGGTGGTAGAGGTCACAAATGATTGGTTGGACGTTTCTGTTACATTGTAACCGCCGCCGCCCCTCTAAGAGGTCCATACAGTGGATGCATAACCGTAAACTATTAGTTTCATCTAAATTCAACGCCGCCGGAGGACTTGAATCCGATTCAATACCAGAGATAATCGTCTCTATTTAAGGTTCATATTAATCAAAACATATGTACATTATATTGAAGAACTTACTTGCTAAATTGTAGGACATGAATGTTGTACACGCGTGGCACATAATAGAGCCACAAACACGACAGTGATGCTGTCTACGTGTTAAGTTAAAAGATTTCGCACAATTAGGGCACAATTTAACGCTAGAACCGTCTAACCATTCCACTATTTCTTGTTCACGTTGTCTACGATCAGTAGACGCGTCTACTCGTAATAATTGGTCTAAACGAATGATTAGTTTATTAGTTTCAGTTGCAAAATGCTCTAATCTACTGCACCTATAAGAAAAACCTTAAAATACACCTCACACTTCACCACAGTCCATTTCAACCCTACCTAACAGCTTTAAAGTATTTCGTATGTGTTTTCGTGTAACCAACCTCCTGGTATTCGAGTTCTACATCATATTGGTCGAAATTATTACGCGAGAATGTGAATTCCTCATCGAGTTTCAGTATTTTTTTCGTTGCTTTCCCGAATAAATCTAATGAAACCTCCAGTTATGCTCAATTTGATCAACTATTAACCTTAAATTCTATACCTTTTAACGATTTTAAAACATCCTGGTCTTCTGGGTGGGCATTTTGAAAGTGTGTTTTTAAACTATTTAAGTTTTTTAAATCAGTTTTGCAAATAGGACATAGAAATCCTTCGATTATTTCATTTTCTTGATTTGCTTCTGCCATTTCAGTGACAGTTGAGATAAGCAAACTCAATTCAATTCGTTCGACCAATCACGGTACAGCGTAGCAATAACATGAGTTGTGCCATTTGTACCATAGATAACGATGAATGGGTATATATTTGAACCAAATTCAACGAAAATCAAACGATGACGCTTTCAGTATTGCTTTGAAACGTAGCAATGACGAGCTGTGATCGCTGGAAATAAGTAATCTATGGTTGAAAGAACGCTATTTGCACCATGGATAACGATGAAGAAGATCTACATTTTAACTAAGTTCAACAAAACTCACACAGATGGTGTTAGCAGTTTTGATTTGATGCGTAGCAATAACGAGCTGTGATTGGTGATAATAAGTGATCCATGGTTGAAAGAACACTATTTGTACCATGTATAACGATAAGGGAGGTGTACTTTCTATTAAATTCAACGAAACCCACATAGATGCCCCCCCAGTATTGTTTTGAATTTATTTGCAATTTTCATGATTTAAACGTCTCGTTTATGAATAGAACTCTATGGTTTCATCTCGTAAATATTCATCCTGCCTAAATACACTACTGCTTCTGGGTCTGAACCCTCTGGGTATCGTTAAATATTACGTTAAACTGTAGTTAAGGATTAGGGTGAACGTTCTAAAGACCCCAAATCTTGCTGTTAGACAAATTAACACCCATAAAATACGTAATCAGATTATTGTATGCGCTTCTAAAGGCTTCAACCTAGCGGAATTATTTGTTAAGCCAAGCGAGTTTAACTTTAAATTAAATCAAAACTTAACTCAAGCTACTTATTTATTACCTGGTTCTTTTAGGAAGCTAGACTTTTAGTTTTATGTAATAAGGGATAGAAATATCATGAAAATATTGTTAATTAATAGCAAATTACATTGGAGAAATGTTGGTTGCAGTTTTAATTTGTATTAATAAATTTTGTTATTGTTCTAAAATGATAGGATTTACAAAATGTTGTATTTAACAAAAATTATTAACCAATTTATTAACTATAACTTTTATTCAGGATGATTTATCGAATATTCAAATTTAAGTTTTTATTCAACATTTACTATTAGTTACGTGTTTAAGCACTAGGTAGCACCTCGTAGCTCGTTTGAGAATTTATATAAATATATCTTGCTAAAATTCTCAAAAATGGTAATAGTTATCAACGAATATCGTCAATAAAAGTTGTTTAGATATTTATTATCTTTAACTTTTGTTCATAACGTTTAGATGAATTATGATTTTATCTGTATTATTGTTTGTATCTCGGATAACGTTGCATTTATATAATAAATTGTTGTTTATTTAACTATTGTTAAAAACTTTCGTAGAGGGAATTGTTTTGTCAATCAAACTTATTTTGTGTTTTTATTAAATGTCTTGTGAATTTATTCAAAATCGTGTTATACTTTAAATATTAATTGCTAGAGGAAAAACAGCAGAAAGTTTTCGGATTCATTAAAAGTTAATATTGAAATGTATAATATGTGAAGCACGTAGCTAGGGTAGAGATTTTTATTTTGTGTGAAACGAAAAACAAGAATTGCGAGTGTCAAAATTAGATTTGCTAACCTATATATTTCTTAATTACAAATGGAAAATTAATATGAAAGTTTTCGAGTCCTTTTAGTTTTTATTTTGCTTAAAATTTAAATTAATTACGTTTACATTAGAATATTGTTCAAAATGAGATACATTTAGGAATTCAACAAGACTTTGATTAAATTCCGTAAGCTAAATATGTTTTTGATAAATAATATATATGTATACATATATGTATATAACGTATAAGATTAATGGTTATTTAACAATCGAATAGTTACAACAGGATATTTCATTAAACATTTGAAGGGCCTATGGGTATTTTCGTCCTTCGGAAATAATCCAGATTATATTTGTTTTGTTTTGATTAAACAAAACTCTTTTCTATGTAAATTCAGTTGGATTAAAGCTTTAACGTTGTTTTTCTTACGGAAACTTTACTGAAACCGAATAGTTATCGTACGTAGTTTATTTTTTCAGGACATCCTTTGAATAAAATGTAATTCACTAGGCAATGATCACTGAAGCTTAAAGCACTGTTTATTTTGTTTAGTATGCAACAGTTTCGTTTGAAAATTACTTTATATCAAAGTTAATTCCATTAAAAATAATTTAGATAGATATTTATGTTACGTGATAATCAAAGCTGTGCTAATTAAAAGTTGGCTAATAAATTTTGGTAAAACTCTCCAGATACGGCACAATATCATATACTAATTAGTCGCAGCATAGGCGTAGCGAAGCTATATTTTTAGTAGGGTTATTACGATAAATATTTGAATAGCACGTGCTGCTATATACATATATGAAAATATTCAACGGGTGAAAATATGGGGGAAAAAAGATTTTTACATCCGTTTTATAGCTTGCGTTTCAACCGGAGTAGATTTACATAGCTAACATGTAACTTAAAACCCCTGTCAGGGGCGTACGCGACGCGGGGATTCGCATATGAGTTGCGGATGACACCCGTTCCTATCCCGTTTAGGCAACACCTGCTCAGAAAATACATACGAGTCCCGAGACAAAATGTTATACATATTTGAATACCAGATTACAGTAAAATATATGTAAACCCCTCCAAAACACACACACATACACATCCTCCTCCCACATACATACACACCCTTCTCCCACATACATACACACCCTCCTCCGTGCCCCACCCCACCAACAAACACCACATCACATGATTTATGTATTTATTTATATAACCTCCAAATGCAGAAAATAAATTGTTGTTTAAAAAATATATTCTTAAGCTTGTGTTGTTAGAAAAACGAACGCACTGATTGAAAAGCTCGCACACTTCAAGAGCTTTAGGTTTACGAGAAAATTATACAAACTGTTGCAGCTATTGGAAGCTCGATTTAAGCTTCGTTTGGTACATATAGAAAGACGTATTGCTACTTCGAACACTCTATAACTTAAACCGGTAAGCTTAAAAAGCTCGCATAGTATTGCTACACATAGTATCGAATTTTATTAAGCGCTCGTTTTAAAGGATTTACCAGTATTGGACGTTGCACTTTATGGGCGAGAGCTTTTTGTAATTTCAGTTGTTAGTTTAGCGACACGTATAGGCTTGCATAAATGTTTAAGACGCCGTGAATGAGCACCCGGTTGAATCACAATAAGAAACAATTTTCTGATAAGATCAAATATCGTCACCGTTATACAAATATTTATTTTACTAACAAAAACACAGATTTGTCTGGTTTAGAAGTGTACCAGAAAAAAAATCATCAGAATTTAGATGAGTGTACTATTACTTCTTAATGTACACGTAGCGTCTTGACGCTTGCGTCCCTACAGAGAAAAGTGCACAAAAGTGCGCTAGCATCCCTCTGTTCAGCTCAAGTCGTTAAGTCCGCGTCAGATCACATTTAAATAAATAATACAAAAGAAAGTGGCCTTCTCTTTTTGTGCTTGTAACTCAAGCATAGCACTTTGATATGTATTCGATGAAATCACACGTAAACAATACGTTATTGAGATGTCAAAAGACGGTAACATTTACGGCACTGTAAAGGAAATGTATTTTTTACTTTCTTTTACGAAGTAATAAGTAAGTATTGTAATCACGAAAAAAAAAAACTCGAAATTTTAACGGAAATACACCTTTTGACCTTCCCAGGAATCGAGACTGACTATTTTTGGAATGATTTCTGTGTGTGTGTGTCAATTAAAGTTATATTTTAATTTATATACTATCAAATCAAAATATACTAACTACGTAAAAGAAAGTTTAAGGTCAATACATGGCCGATGTTTTTAAAACAAAAACGAAAACTATTATATGTAAAACTATTTTTTATACAAAAACTACAAAAGATAATGTACCCTACTTAGCGTCATTTATATTTACAATATTAATTAGCAATTTAAAATACATAAACATTTAAATTATACACAAATTAATTAGCAATTATAACTATTTTAAACAAAGCAGAAAATATATATAACATTTCAAATATATATATATATATATATATATATATATATATATATATATATATATATATATATATATATATATATATATATATATATATATATATATATATATATTATATATATATATATATAATAATAATAATAATAAAAACGAAATTAAATTATGCCCCTAAATGAGCGCTTCAACACAGCAGCCCCTATACAAAATTCGCTGAAGCACGATGCAACAAAGAAACCCAAACAAAGCTTACATATCAAACTAAAACTACTTTTTTTTAAATTTAAAGTAAATAATTCGAATAAATACCTGGAAAGAAATACAAACTATTGGAGGAAGGAAGAGTTACGCGCATTTTGCTGGTGATAAAAATCCTTATTGAGTACATTTTTATTATTTAGTACAAGCTCAAAGAATGGCCCTTAAAATAATCATTCAAATTATAGTGTTGTGAAATTTCGTATACCTACGGACTTAAATGTGTTAAAAACGAAATTTTTTGGGAATACTTTTCAATTAATTTGAGCAATAAAGGAGAATAAAGAAAGAATATGTTTATTTGGTCGCAACCCGAATTACATGAAAGTTAAACGGGATAGTTGTTCAGGGTGACATTATAACACTTTCGCCATATAATAAATGGTATACCGGGTGATAAATTTGCACGCGGATATCTTCATTCTTCCTTTATACATTATGGCACATATATTTTCGATAATAACTCAAATGGAAACGCACAATGCGCTGTATGGAAAGATGGCAGATAAGTTTGAACCGTTCACAAGTGGCCAGCCACTGAACCAAGCTTGCATTTAATCTAAGTTTAAATTACAACCGTTATATCCGGTTCTTTTTGCCAACTAGCGATTATCGCAGTATACATTTTAAGCTTCCGTGTTCGCTATTCAATATATTATTACATTTTGACGTCACGATCAAGATATTTATTTTATTAATAAAGCAAACTTTTCCAAAGCTCCAGCATAAGCAAATATGTATATTCAAGCACAGATATTCGTGTTAAAGTTTACTCAAACTTGTCGCATCCAAACTCATTTATTTTACATTTGATTATAAATAATTAATACTTGTTTCGAAACTGTTATTCATACCCCTAAATGTTCGTTTTTTGTAATACAGCTAAGAAAAGAAAGATATATATATATATATATATATATATATATATATATATATATATATATATATATATATATATATATATATATATATATATATATATATATATATATATATATATATATATATGATTTTTAAAGAACGCAGACAGAATGAAGTACATTTTATCCGCTGAAACCGAGATTAAATTCCTGAAAACCAGAAAAGCTTCTATTCACTTGCTGAATTCATTAGCGAGAGAATTATTAGCCAGTCAGTTACAATTGCGACTTTTCATAGTGTAATTAAACAAATTAATCACTTATAATACTTGAAATAAGGGGGCAAACCACCTCTACACCTTTTGGGTAGCAAAAAAACATTTGTACCTCCCTAAAATTGTTTTTATTGCTTTATACTTTCGCAGGACTGTATCGTCCCTTTAGTCAACATTCTACAAACATAAAAATATATAATACAATTAAACAATACATACCTTTAGTGGTGACGTTCTGTGTTTGTATATCTTTTAAAAAAACATTAAAAATGTGTATAATAATTCAGAATATGTATTTTGATAAATCAAATAAAAATTGTAATCCCCAGTTAAATTATAAATATATAGGTTTAGAGGAAGCTTTTTAAAGTATAAATATAGGAATTATATTATTTTTGATGTTTTATTAGAAATACTACAGTTACAGTGACGTAAAATATAAAATTCGTATTTATTTATACACATTTGTTTGTAAATATTATTAGTCTAGTTGAAAACATCATATCCGGTTTGCACTTGCGATTTTGTTGCATCGTTTGACTCGGATTTATCATCTTTACTTGTGTTATACCCAATTTCGTGATATCTGATCGGATATGTAAGCTGATTGCCTTTGTCCCAAGTAAATAATTCCTGAACCAAAAATTATTAGGTTAATTTCAGGTCGCAGGGCGGGGTTTAGCAGCTTACTTTGCTTTTATGATTATAACCAACCATTGTGGTTTTTCGGAACGGGTTCGTGAACGATAAGTTTACGTCTAACGGCATATTTTTATACAAGTCAAGGGCTAGACGTATTTTGGTGTTACGATCGACTATACTGTCTATTCCATACAACACACCACAAACTATAAACATTTCACCGACTTTGTGATGATTTATACTAATATTCCACATATATTGGATGGACATAGTATTCACATCAACCTATATACCAACAAAACAGCTCTTATTTTAATTAAAATTATTTATATAATCTTAAATATAGTTAAATTTTGTACACAAAGTGTTCTAAACTAATGTGTAACGCTTTAGTGGTGACGTGTACAACGCGATAACAATCTAAAATATTAGTTAACCATCCAGTAGTGACGTATAATCTCGCAAAGCGCTAAAACGTTTTACTGCTTTAGAAGTTAAATATGTTTATATAGTTTTTGCTCAGTTTTTTTATTGGTTCCAAAAACTGGGGTAGCAATTTTTAAATTATAGTGAAAAATATGATATTAGTCATAAAAACTATTATGAATCGAATGCCGCTAAGTAGAAGTCATTATCTATTTTAGTTGTTGAGTTATAGCGTTTTGAAGTTGGAGCTTTATTTTAAGTGTAACTTTAAACAAAACTTCTGATGTAATTTGAGGAAATTATTGATATTAATTAATCAATTTTGATGAAAAATATTTTAATAGTCTTAAAATTTATGATAAAACGAATGCCGCTAAGTAGAAGTCTTTATCTTTTTTAATTGTTGAGTTATAGCGTTTTGAAGTTGGAGCTTTTTTAAAATGTAACTTTAAACAAAACTTTTGATGTCATTTGAGGAAATTATTGATGTATCTTGTATTAATTAATCAATTTTGTTCAAAACTATTTTGTTAATTATAAAAACTATGACGAATCGAATGCCGTTAAGAAGAAGTATTTATAGTTTTAGTTTTTGAGTTATAGCGTTTTGAAGTCGGAGCTTTTTTTTTTAAATGTAACTCTAAACAAAACTTTTGATGATATTTGAGGAAATTATAGATATATTTTATATTAATTAACTAATTGTGATAAAAACTATTAGATTAGTTGTAAAAAACTATGACGAATCGAATGCCGTTAAGTAGAAGTGTCTATTTGTTTTGGTTGTTGAGTTCTAGCGTTTAAAGTCAGGGGAATTTAAAAAATGTCTTAAATGCATTTTAGTAGAGGGTTAAATCTAATCTGGGAGTAGGACAGATGTGTGGTATTGTGAATACAATAGCGCGGTTTAGGAGTGTCTGTAATGGAAGATTAATTTCACTCGGTACATAATGCAGATGTCTATTTTAACACAAAAGCTCTCTACTAAGACATGTTTTGCATTAAACTCTAACACCAAAACCCTTATATGTATACCAACAATTTTTAAAACAAAACAAAAAAAACATAATACATTTTTTTGTGAGGCTGTACGTCACTACCAAATAGTCATAGTCTAAAATTAATCATACCTTCATAACAACAGTATTATTTGAAATTGGCATCCCATAAATGACCCATAACCCATTATCGTCAACATTAAAATCCATGTAGTTATGCTCAGTTGTATACAAAAAATTTGAACCATTCGTAGCCACAAGTGGCACCTCCAGACTATGGTACCTTTCAGTGGCCAAATCGAATTTCATTATTGTAGCTCGGTCCCGTACGTTATAGAAAAATGACCCATTGTAAATGACGTGCGAGTTCCCCTTGAAGTGGTGCTCCAAACGATATCTTCCCCAAAATTACCCAACAATCAAATTAAAACTGGTCTTGATATATATTTTTAATAGTTTAATTAGTTAAGTTTGGGGAAAAAAGTTTTTAAGACTTTAGTAGAGTTGGTTGCGTCGTGACCAATTGTCACGAACCCCACTGGGTAATAAATGCAATGTACACTTTTCAGTTTCAAAATCGTTCGTGAGGGACTCGTTGAATAATTATTTTAAGGTAATTCTTAATTTATTATTAACATTAAACTATTACGAATTTTTAATTAGTTTCTTAAAGTGTATAAGCTTTGAACAACTAGTTCAATGCAGCACAAGTTTGGTGGTGACGTCGACTTACCGTTTAGTTGGAGTGTCTTTGCGAAACACACCCTTATTGGCGTACTCAAACAATTGGTATGTTGTGTTCTCTCTAGTTACCCAAAACTTCTCGGAAGAAGCATCGGAAGGAGGCGCCGAGTCCCGCATCCAACACCCATACTGTTGGTCAGTAAACCGATGGTAAACAGGCTTACCAACTGCATACAAAACACAATCTATCCCACACCCAAATATTAGTTATAAACATGAAACAGTTTGTTGAAACAAAATACACTAATCAATTTTCGAAACACAATTTCTTCTAAAGAATATCTTTTTAGAGAAAATGTTTCAAATAAAAGTATAGGGTGGGCCATCTGTTGGTTTCTTCTTGAAGTGAGTGCGTGTTATTTCGACAGTTTGCAACACTGACGCGTTTGACATTTATAGATATGTAGTGCCAAACCTCCTTACAGCGGAAGTTTGACACTACATATATATCAATGGGAAGCGCGTCAGTGTTGCAAACTGTCAAAATAACACGCTTCACTTCAAAAAAAAAAAAAACCAACAAATGGTCAACCTATATATATATATATATATATATATATATATATATATATATATATATATATATATATATATATATATATATATATATATAAATAATATATATATATATATATATATATATATATATATATATATATATATATATATATATATATATATATATTCTGTAAACATATAAAGTTGTCCCGATTTCGTAATTAATTATGAACTGAAGTCAATTAACAAAAAATATTTCGAAAGGCCTTTAACCTTAAAAGTGCTATCTCACCTGATTGTCGTGAAGGCAGGCCGGGAAAGGTAATATTACCAAATGGTCGCACAACCAATTTGCCCATGAGGTCAAAATAAGAGACCCCAGGGCTTGGACACTTGAGTTCTTTCGGGTCCGGACACTCCGGGCACTGGACAGGCGGTGGGCATAAATCATCTAGTGATTTAGACTCCGGAGGCTGTACGCCGTATATAGCGAAGCCCCCGGACTCTATAACCGGAGGTGGGGTCACCAAACGTGGGTCTGTTTCTGTTTTAATAAACAAAACAAACAGTAACACACAAAAGTCCTATAAAACTAAGGTAGGTGTATTTATTTAATACACATATTTATATATATATATATATATATATATATATATATATATATATATATAATCAAAAAATGACAACAATCATACATCAATTTATCAAAAAATTGCCTCTTAAAGACAGACACGTTTAGCTTGAGGGGGGCATAGGGCTTCAAGGGGTTACTTAGGGCTTCAAAATGATAAATCACCTACTAAAGCTGAAGCGCCTTCAAGATAAATGGTATTTTTTATTACTTGACAAGAATGTTGTGACAAAAAAATATATTCGGTGTATTAAATAGTTACAGTTTTCAAGAGTGGTTTTCTCGTAAACAATAAAATTTCAAAGCAAAAAAAAACGACTGGTGCTTTTATCTAAATACTTTAACAGATTGGGACGTATTATCTCCCTTAATAACGGCCACAGTTACGACGATGTTCCGTTCCGTTAAGAGGAGAAATGCTTCATAGGAATGCCAAGAATGTTTTCAGTTTTCAGGGTATGAGTCGCGTTGAAAACGTCAATAAGTTAACTTCAAACGTAGGTACGCAAAAGTCTACTAAGTCAACAGAGAACATATTACCAGTTCTTTGTATATATACAATGTATGTACTACATACATATCAAAACTAATACAAAACAAAATTGAAATATCCAATTGGTTTTGAGAAACGTGCAAAATGATACCGTCGTTATTATGTGTGACCCTGAAATGTTTGTAGCAAGCAAAACATGTATAAACATCTGCAAGGTATTGCACTGGTTTTATTATAGGTGGTAGGTATATTTTGCTAGATTGAGACACAATTTTAAACATGCAAGAATATATTAGAAATGATTATGGCCGGCCGTTTTTTAGCTCTCAATTGAACTTAAAACCTAACAAAATATTTATATATATTTTTAACATTTCCTAACCTTTGAAACGCTTTTTCCCCAAATAAATTTATGACAATAGATATTAAATGTCAAAATACTTGAGTCAATCTTATTTTCTTGTAAAACAGTTGAAACATAGTTGATACGATTCATTAAATATACTTTCACATACCTACGTTATTATGCTAATATAAATAAGAAAAGGAAAATTTCAATAGCGATTTTCTTATAACTGGTACACTTTTTGCAGAAATCCTTCAGACAAAAGTTGTGCGAAATATTAATATCTTTCATTTTAATTGTAACTATTTTTCCTGTTAATGCAGCCGTTTCTGAGATATTGCAGAAAAACCAAATAAATCCTACAGTAAACAAGCACTTCCGGTTTGAATATTATTTTCAAAAATAGGAAGTTTTCTTACCAGGCATATACAAATCTTAAGTTTAAAGTTTCATAACTTTACCTTCAATAGTATAGGCTGTAGATACACACAAACACACACATCGGGGATGAGCGGGAGGGGTAAAGAGGGTGGGGCGTGAGAGTGTGGTTAGAGAGTGGGCTTGTTAGAGGGGGCGTGGGAGAGAGAGATAGGTGGAGAGAAAGAAACAGAGAGGTCATTCCAAAGTTTAATAATTTTACCTTCGATGTTATAGGCTGTAGAAATACACACACACACATGTAGGGGGCGGGGAGGGAGCAAAGAAAGAAGTTAGGGGGAAGATGTCATTCTAAAAGCAGGCTGACTCGATTCAGGGAAGGTCAAAATGCATATTTCCGTTAAAATCCTGAGATCGATTGTTTTCATGATTACAATACTTATAATTTCGTATAAGCACAAAGTAAAAATGCATTTTTTGCCCCTGTAATAGCGGCAACCCGAATAGCAGTCCAGTGATACAGAACAGTGAAATACAGTTTGTAACTTTTGTGCTTTAACATGTAAACTTACCATAAACAGTAAATTCTCCACGAGTGATGCCCCGTTCGTTTTTACTGATACAATAATACGAAGTGAAATCAGTCACATACAAGTGATTGACGATCAATTGCATGATAGTTTTATATCGATCATTTTCGGATGAAATATTCACTTTATATTTCGAAGACGACTCTAAGAGGTGACCATCGGAACGTTCCCAATATTTAATCGCTGGCGGAAACGCTTCGACCTCACATTCAAGTATCACTCGACTTCCATTAGCGGCACCAACTTTTTGGTTGCGGATTCGTATCAACGGCGGAACTATTAAAATCCCCAATTTTAGTTTTTATTTATACACCAAACGCAACTGTGCT
>JADQWA010000301.1:97500-167237 GCA_018344505.1 Nebria ingens riversi
ATAAAAGCGTGCCAGCGAGACATTTTTCTCACTATATTCGTGGTGAAAGAAGATTATTGTTATAAATTGTACGGATTTTATCTTGCTGAAGATTCTTCAAGTTTCAACATATGTTTGAGCAGTTACAAATAAAAAAATAAACGTGTATTTTATGTCCGCGAGGCGAAATTCTACGGAGGTATAATAACATAGGTATATTAATTACCAGGAAGTTTGATTCTATACATGTTCCTTTAGGGATTCTACGGCTATGGGTTCAGTTAGTAATAGGGGGTGTACGTTTTGTCAACATTCCAATTAAGCTAATTGGAAGCACGGTTCTCGGTAAACATGAAGATTATCAGTTTTCAAATAATATAATATTGTTTTAATTGTTGAAGTATTTGTAAATAGTATTTTAAAAAACTGGAGTCCGTAATCGAATAAAAATCATTGGCTCACAAATCAATAAACAATTAATTGAACCGGCATTCTTTGACCTATAGACGCATGGGGTAGCCGAGTCCCTGAAGACCTGACGTATGGTGCCGCAGTTGGTTGCCGAGAGTAGTTTTCTCGACTATTGATAAGTTAAGAATTCAATAAATTCAATTATTTGTCTCAATGATTACGTTATACGATTTTTACTTGAATAAAACTGTGAAATATCTTTTGATTAATAGATAACTAAAGCAAGAAGAGACAAGTGGGGGAAGGGGGGAGGCTGTAAATATTTGTAAACATTACAAAAATCAAGTGCAAGACAATACAAGTCGAAAATGGAACTAGAATTTACTGAAGTACATACATAATTAAACTGTCAACAGCAGAGAAGCTTTAAGAATAGGAACATATCACTAGGATGTAACATAAACGTATCTATTTTTATGATCATGCTTTTCAACCACAACACACAAAGATGACTACATTTCCAGTCTTGGATTACATATTTACATATGATCAAATGCAACAAACCGCTTTTAAACATCATCCAGTAACATATATTCGATCGCGGCCAACAGAAAACCCGGACTAAAAGTCTGCGCTAGATTGCACAACCAGTTTGCTATTGATGTAACTCTGGTGTCATGTCACGTATACATACATAAGGTATATTTCGTATATACAAAGGATATTTCACCCTATAATTGAATTCAAATTCCATTTTCCTCATTTGAAACTAATCCGAGTCTACAACGGAGAACTTAACCATGCACCGGGCTTAATAATGCGAAGCGACACACCGGAGTCTACCAGTAATTTCAAATTTCACTGCTTCGAAAATAACGAGAATTTAGCACTGAAAAATAACTTATTTTAATCATAGAAATATTTAAACTTCTCCCTAGCAAGAATTGTTTATATAAAAAGGTACGTAATACATTTACGACAAATATCTTTCACCTGTCTCCCGTTTTATCTATCCTTTAAGAGGGCTTCCGGTTCTGTGATAGTTCCGTTTTGTTTGTGCAGGTTCGTAGGCCCGTCATCATACGGTTCAATTCCACAAAGAGACCCTTTGCCTGACATTGTGTACAGTGACCATCAAAATAGTTGGCACGGAACACTGGTTTCAGAGCTAAGGGGTCAGGTTACGTGCGGATACTCGACAGAAGACTTTGATGACCTTTCATCCACCTGCTTTTGCTTTTAAATCATTTGATTTTCTCGTTAAAACACCTCAAATTAGTCCGAATACAAAATATATTGTTGAAATCACATTTGTTACAAACGCTTCTAAAAAGCTCGTAATTCAAAACGATAGAAGTCAAAAACTATAAAACATAGAGACTTCTACTTAACGGCAATAGATTTCTCATCGTTTTTAATAGCTAACAAAATATATTTTGTTAAAATCAACAAATGATTACTGAAGTTATCATCAGTTTTCTCAAAGTACTTCAAAAGTAGGAGCAAACAAAATTTCATAATTCAAAACGTTATAACTCAAACACCAAAATAGATAGAGACTTCTTCTTAACAGCATTAGATTTCTCATAGTTGTTAGTAGCTAACAAAATATATTTCGTTAAAATCAACAAATGATTACTGAAGTTATCATCAGTTTTCTCAAAGTACTTCAAAAGTAGGAGCAAACAAAATCTCATAATTCAAAACATAACTCAAACACCAAAATAGATAGAGACTTCTTCGTAACAGCATTAGATTTCTCATAGTTTTTAGTAGCTAACAAAATATAATTTGTTAAAATCAACAAATGATTACTGAAATTATCATCAGTTTTCTCAAAGTACTTCAAAAGTAGGAGCAAACAAAATCTCATAATTCAAAACGTTATAACTCAAACAACAAAATAGATAGAGACTTCTTCTTAAAAGCATTAGATTTCTCATAGTTTTTAGTAGCTAACAAAATATATTTTGTTAAAATCAACAAATGATTACTGAAGTTATCATCAGTTTTCTCAAAGTACGTCAAAAGTAGGAACAAAAAAATCTCATAATTCAAAACGTTATAACTCAAACACCAAAACAGATAGAGACTTCTTCTTAACGACATTAGATTTCTCAAAGTTTTTAATAGCTAACAAAATATATTTTGTTAAAATTAACAAATTATTACTGAAGTTATTATCAGTTTTCTCAAAGTACTTCAAAAGTAGGAGTAAACAAAATCTCATAATTCAAAATGTTATAACTCAAACACCAAAATAGATAGAGACTTCTTCTTAACAGCATTAGATTTCTCATAGTTGTAAGTAGCTAACAAAATATATTTCGTTAAAATCAACAAATGATTACTGAAGTTATTATGTTTTTCTCAAAGTACGTCAATAGTAGGAGCAAAAAAAATCTCATAATTCGAAACGATATAACTTAAATACCAAAACAGATAGAGACTTTTACTTAACGGCATTCGATTCCTTATAGTTTTTATTAACTACCAAAATATGTTTAATACTTTTAAAAAAATTATTACTTGAGTTATCATTAATTTTCTCAAAGTGCATCAAAATTATTCTATATGTATTCACACACTCAGTAATATTTCCGTCATATTTAAATAAGCTATCTATCTAAATAACATTTTAACCATACACACACTAAAACGATATAATTAATTTCGAATCGGTAAACAATTTATTTTAATTATTCCGGTTTCAGTGTATAAAACGGCGGTAAATCGTTACCAAAATGGTCCACCCCATGAAGGAAGTTTTGTAGGGGAATCAGGGCAAATTAATTTAAGGGAAATGTGACCAAAAACTACAGTAAGACAACTGATAGCTTGCCTATTCAACTGTACACAGCTAGAGACTGTGTTTTTTATGTGTTTAGGGGTAAAATAGATAAAAAATATAACGTTCAGAATCAATCAATGTTTATCGCATGTCCTACAAGGGCTTCCAACCCTTAAATATTCTAAATATTAAATAACAAGCATATAATGAGTTTCGGGTTCAATACAAATATGAGATACTGGTTGCATACTATAAAGATGATTATGATTAAAAGCTCGAATGTTCAAAGCTTTCGAACGCAATAACAAACAGAAATAGATACTTCTACGAAACAGCAATCGATTTTTCATAGATTTATCTCACTAATAAGTTAATATGTATATATATATATTTTTTTTTTTTCATGGCCTCATTAATATTTTAGAAAGTGCTTCGTGGTTATATTTTTTAATTAAACAACCCTTAATAAGCTATGCGTATTTTTTTTTTTGTTCGGTAAAATCAGGTACTATAATGACTTGAATAATTAAAATGTTGTCATACAGCCAAGAAAAAAATCAATGAATACTTTTGAATTATTTTAAATAACATAAATAATTAGTTTAATTTACCCTAGATTCTAAATCATTTAAATTGTAGCGCAAGGCGATATCACTTAACCTTTTTGCGCTATAAAACAAAAATAAACCATCTATTTGAACTGTGAAACATGTCTGTGACAGCACACACGTGTTACGATGTTTTTTATGGTTTTATTTGCAACATATACACTGGTCGAGTACGTATTACAATTGATTTTTAGGACATCAAAGTTGCTCATATACAAACTGTTTTCCAAGGTATAACGTTGTTCAAACACAAATAAAGAAAATACTGTGAAAAGGTGCATTGTTTGAAGAAAACTTTTATTTTTCATAGGCTTTGATTGTTTTGGTAAAGCTTCACACTTTTGGCGCCATCACCCCTATTTAATTTATAATTTAAACAAATATTAACCAAATATGTGTTATTCATTGGTACTAAGGGCGCTTTTATATTGTTAATAGTTTTTGAGTTGTGATTTTTTGAACTTTACTAATATTTAAAAAAAAACTATTTTGAGCTTTTATGAATAACTTCTATATTTTAAGTTAAAAATATAAATTAAATATTAGGTATTCGTAGGTGTAAAGGAAACTAAGATAATAAAATGTTGAATTATGTTTGTAAGTTATAAAACATCGGCCATGTGTTGGCCCTAAACTTTCTTTTAGGTAGTCAGTATATTTTGATTTGATAGTATATAAATTAAAATATAAAAAGTTTACATTTCAAGAAAATATTTTCATTCATTGTCCAATAAAATTGTAAAGTTAGTTTATTGTCAGATTTCCAAAGAAAACATATATTTTAGATTTTATAGTAGTATAAAGAAAATATCATTATTCATTACATATTATTAAAAATTATTATGGCCGGGCAATTTTTAGTTTTCAAATTAACTTTAAACCAGAGAAAATATTTATATGTAATATTTTAAATTATTTACTAGCCTTTGTAACGCTTTTTCACTAAACTTATTTGTGACACTGACAATAAATGTTAAATGTCAAAATATTTGAATATATAAAACAGTTGACATGCATAGTAGATACGATTTATTATATCTTATATATAATTTTCCAAACCTATGCAACTATGGCAATATAAATAGGATAATAGCAATTTTCTCGTAACTGGTACACTTTTTGAAGAAATATTTCAAACAAAAGTTGTTCAAATCATTAATATCTTTAACTTTAATTATAATTATTTTACTGTAAGTGCAGCCGTTTCGAAGATATATAAAAAGTGTCTAAAGTAAACATGCATTTCCGGTTTGAATATGCTTTTCAAAACTAGGAGGTTTTCGTGCCAGGCATATACAAATCTTAAGTTTAAAGTTTCATAATTTTATCTTCAACAGTGTAGGCTGTAGAACGCATACAGACACACACACACAGACGTCATTCCAAAAATAGTTGGACTTGATTCAGGGAAGGACAAAAAATGTATTTCCGTTAAAATTTCGAATTGTTTTTTCGTGATTACAATACTTACTTATTACTTCGTAAAAGAAAGTAAAAATGTATTTTAGTGCATAAAAGTATTGGCGTATCTTTGAAGAAACAATTGACCCAATCGTTTCAATGATTATTCTCGTGTTAGATTTAATTCAGGACATGCTCACTTTGAATTATTTAACAACGAATTTAAACTAGTGTTAGTCGAAAAGAGACAACCGATAAAAAGAGATATATATAAACACATTAGTTTAGTGTGATACAGATCTGGGAACTCACGGATTCCATTCAATTATTAACTAGAGTGTAAATTATTTATTAATTTACAAATAATACATTTCCAAACACGGCACATACAACACCCGTTTAACGCCCATGCAATACAAGTAACGGACTATTTGCCATTTCTAACATAATCATTTATAGATAGTAATATCATTAACAAAGAAAGTATTTTACAACAAAACATTGAAAGGATTCAGTTAAATATGAGACCCTTTAGTATTTTTAATTTTATTTCGCACGTATCCCTCCCGGCTTTATGTAATACCGGAATTCCGGAGCGCTCCAGTATTTCACACAAAAAGGAATGGTAGTTTTTCTTCTTTTCCAGAGCTTTTCTGTATAAGCTCGTATTATTATGTGTATGACACAAAGTTTCAAACAAAATTATTTCTGAATACTTAATTTACACCAAAAACAAGGGTTGGATTAAGCTTGTTTTTATACATATATACATTTAGGGGTAAATTTAATCAACTTACAGGTATGCGACAGTAACTCGTCAACCAAACCCAAGAATCGCCCCCAGGGGCCGTCCCTTTGAGGCCGGTCCTAGCTTTTTCCACCTCGTCCTTAGCCTCGAGTTCGTGTCTCAATTTAGGGTTAAAAAACTCAACCGCTCCCTCTTTGGGGGCGGCAGATTCTAATGTGACCATATTATCATCTTCCACTGTACGCACACCACGTTTAGCTCGTTTTGGAACACTAGTTTGGTCATTTTGGAACACTAAAATTTTGATTACAGATCTCAAGTGTTCATCCCGTGAGAGGAGATCGATAACTATTGATTGTAAATCATTTTTGCGCACGTAGTTGTCACTCAAGTTTAAAATTGTTGATCGTTGTAAATAATGTACCAAGAATAATTCGCTACCGAAAATTACAACTAACAACAATAAAACATTTATTTTCGAATTGTTTGGCGTTTTGCAATTGTGTTGTTTAATAGTCGAATCCATGTCTTAAAACATCGCGAAATATTTTAGGGAAGTACTAAATATATCACACGTCCTACTCGATAGAGACACATCGACCAACTGACGTCGCAGGACTCTGCACACTACTCCTGCTGAATTAGCACGTGCATATACAGTGGCGGAACATACAGATGGGCATTTACAGTTGATGAAAAATCACGATTATTTAAAATACTCAATATAATACGTGTTTTCAACGTTTTACTACCTAAACTAGTTTTAAATGAGATCGAAACCATTTCTTATTCTCAACTGAGTACAAATAAAGGGAAGCCCGTTTCAGGCACTAATAACCAACATTTTGTTCATATGAAAATTAATTTACAACCGGATTGACTAAAAACTGTAGACGCTGCAGTCCTAAACATATTACATCAGTCAACAATCTTTTACTCGAGTTTTAGTAGCATATTTTCCAAACTTTGAAAAATTATTACTGAAAACCGAGTACAGATACAAAGTTTCCCGTTTCAGAGATTAATAACTTACGTTTTATTAATAAGTAAATAAAATTTCAGCAGTATTATCTGAAAATTGTGGACGCTGCAGTCCTAAACGTGTTTCATCAGTGAATAATCTTTTGCTCAAGTTTCAGTAACATATTTTCCAAACTTTCAAAAATCATTAATAAAAACTGAGTACAGATAAAGAGTTGCCCGTTTCAGGAACTAATACCAAACATTTTCTTTATATAAAACTATATGTTTAGCTAGATTGACTGTAAACTGCGCGGGAGGGGGGAGGATGCACTCCTAAACATATTATATCAATGAACATTGTTATGCTGGAGTTTCTGTAATATATTTTGCCAATTTTGCAACTTCATTACTGAAAACTTTGTATAGACATAAAGTTGCGCGTTTCAGGGATTAATAACTAACATTTTGTTAATCCGAAAATACATTTTTAGCTAGATTGACTGAAAACTTAGGTGGAGGGGGAGGGGGTGCAGCTTTAAACGTACTATGCCAGATTTGACCAATGTATAATCTAGGGACTGCTTACCTTAGGGTACTATCTTCAGTTAGTTTCAGTAATTCCCTTAACCTATACACGGTTTTTTACTTCCTTTTACGAAGTAATAAGTAAGTATTGTATTGTATTCACGAAAAAAAAAACTCGACATTATAACGGAAATACACCTTTTGACCTTCCCTGATTCGAGTCTGACTATTTTTGGAATGACCTCTGTGTGTGTGTGTGTGTCTGTGAGCGCTCTACAGCCTAAACTGTTGAAGATAAAATTATGAAACTTTAAACTTAAGATTTGTATATGCCTGGGAAGAAAATATTTTATTTTTGAAAAGCATATTCAAACCGGAAGTGCATGTTTACTTGAGTCACTTTTTGCATATCTCCGAAACGGCTGCACTTACAGTAAAAATAGTTAGAATAAAATTGAAAGATATTAATGATTTGAACAACTTTTTTTGAAACATTTCTTCAAAATGTGTACCAGTTACGAGAAAATTGCTATTATCCTATTTATATTGCCATAGTTACATAGGTATGGAAAATTATATATAATAAATCGCATCTACTATGCATGTCAATTGTTTTAAATATTCAAATATTGTGATATTTAACATTTATTGTCAGTGTCACAAATAAGTTTAGTGATAAAGCGTTACAAAGGTTAGTAAATAATTTAAAATATTATATATAAATATTTTCTCTGGTTTAAAGTTAATTTGAAAACTAAAAAATGCCCGGCCATAATAATTTTTAATAATATGTAATGAATAATGATATTTTCTTTATACTACTATAAAATCCAACATTTAAAATCTAAAATACATATGTTTTCTTTGGAAATCTGGCAATAAACTAACTTTACAATTTTATTGGACAATGAATGAAAATATTTTCTTGAAATTTAAACATTTTATATTTTTATTTATATACGTAAAAGAAAGTTTAGGGCCAACACATGGCCGATGTTTTATTAAGTTAAGCTTGGTTCAGAAGTTATTGAAGATATTTTCCCTTCCGATACTCTTTTATGTTATCATAAAAAATGCCATTCTATCCCCAAGAAAAATGTCGGCGGAACTGAAATAACTCCGTGACGTCAATAATGACGTAAAACAACATATTGCCAACCTAGTATTTTAAAGCAGTTATGTTCTTATTAAATTTAATAAAAATGTATAAAATACTAATTCAAACATAATTATTTCTATGAATAAGGTGCAACAATGTAAATAAATAATAATGTAAATTTTTTTATAAATCTACATGCTTCAGTTGGCAATAATGACAACACGAAAAAAGTATTGCATGTTTCAATTATATAGTTAGGCGACCTACACATTTCAACGGTGATAACAATGATAGCAATAGGTATGGCTGTCAATTTGCAACTGTTTAAGAGTCACATTTAAACGTAGTTTTTGTAATAGATATAGTCGAATTCACATAAGAACATTTTTGTGGCATGAATCATCACTACATTCCATATGATTATATGTAAAAAGTGTATGATTCATGCCACAAAAATGTTCTTCTTATGTGAATTCGACTATAAATACTCTTCACTTACCAAAAATGATTGGAAATCTGAGCAAACGATATTGATTTAAATCTAACATCTGACTCAATCAGGATCAATAAATAGGATACACCTAAAGAATGATTAGACACATATTTAATATTATTTAATAATTTTCTTTATTTTGGCAACACTACGAACCACAATAATAACATTTTGCGCGATACATGATAATAAACTAAAATAAATTATCACTTTCATTATTACAAATAACAAATAATTGATTTAGAAAATTAATTTTTGAAAAATGTGTATAAAATAATTTGATACAAATGGATCGTTTTTTTTTTTAAATTGAATTTCACTGCTTGACATTTTCCAGCAAAACACATAAAAATGGTTTTAAAATTCGTTTAAATTTATAATAACTACAATTCCTTATATATACAATTCTTAATTTATGGCGTCACGCTATAAAAATCGTTAAAAAATAAGTTAAAACATCACAATTGTTTATATATATAAAACAAATAAAAAACAATAATAAAACTTATTTTGAGCTTAATAATGGAAGTTAAAAATCTTATGTACAAATATGACTAGTTTATAAATATGCATTTTATTTGCCTTGTTTCAAATGCGTATTCCGTAATTGTAACCAATGCAAAACGTTTATATTTGTTATCGAAATAAAGTCAAAGTTGGTCCTTAATTATTAAAGGAGAAATGGAATATTTGTGATTGCATTGGTGTTTATTACGGAATATACTAAGTTTGTTCACTTTTGAATTAAATTTCGATAATTCCCTAAGCTTACTTTATCCGATTTGTTGCGACAAATGACTATTAAATTCAAGGCAAATATGTTGATTTTGAAATAATTAGAATTGAGTATCATTTGGTTTGGAAATTTCTTTGGGCAGTCTAACTAGGTTGTGGTTCCACTAAAGGAACTGGCTTGTGTAAAATACTAACAGGTCGACCTCGAGTAACACTAGGATCTCGTCTTCTGACTTCTTGTGTAACAGCAGTTTCCATTTGAAGTACTTCCGTATATTCTCGGATCAGTGTTGCGATTTGAAACGCCTTTAATTAAAAACATAAACTCCTAAATTGCAATTTCCATAAAATAAACAATTAGCGCAGACAAACATGATAAATACAAGCATTGGCAGCGCCAATGCCTAAATTTTGGCATGCCGAATTTCTGAATAAACAATATTTGTTCTATAATTAAAATTACCAAAGTAACAATCAAATCAACAATGGTAATCAATCGAAAATATTAACTGTCATATGTTTTCAATTAAAGCATCGCGCAAGCCGGAATAAAACAAAAACAGTTCAATTGTTTTTTTATTGATTTTAATTTATTTCCATAATTTTTTACGGCTTTCAGTTATAACCTGAATAACTTTAAATACAAAAAAAAAGAAATTTTACGTAGACTTTTTTGGTAGAATTAAAATTTGTATAAGTGCTTTTTAAGACCTGCCCTTTTTCTTGCGGATTCAATATCTGCTGAAGGAAGGCTCTGATTGGATTTAAAATGCGAGCGCGATTAATCGAGCAGTTACACAATAAGTGTGCCAAATTTGGTTAAAATCGGTTTGGTACTTTTAGAGGAATAGAGGTGACAAAATTTAGTCTTACGACCGACCAACATGTTACCAAGTATATGACATATTTACATTTTCGAAACCAGGGGGATAAATGACGATTTTTTTTGTTAAGGACAGGGTACCCCGGGATAAGATGGTCAAAAGTGCCCTTGAACCAAATGTCATATCGCTACTGTACACATTCAGAACACAAAAAAAACATTTTTCACCTACATCATAACCGCCAACCCCCTGCTCTCCTCTCGAAACGTAAAAAATCGGTTTTTTAGAAATCATTTTTACTTTCTTTTACGAAGTAATAAGTATTGTAATCACGAAAAAAAAAACTCGGAATTTTAACGGAAATACACCTTTTGATCTTCCCTGAATCGAGTCTGACTATTTTTGGAATTACGTCTGTGTGTGTGAGTGTGTTTGTGTGTATGTATGCCTACACTGTTGAAGATAAAATTATGAAACTTTAAACTTAAGATTTGTATATGCCTGGGAGCAGATCAAGAAAACACATTCGATGAATTATCTGGAAATATCCGTCAGCGGTTATATGTTTTTTTTTTACTAAACGTCAGATTGCCAATGAAAGACTCAGTTTTACCTGAAAATATTTTGTAAGGTTTAAAGTTCATTTGAAAACTAAAAAATGTCCAGCCATAATCATTTTTAATAATGTGTAATGAATAACTATATTTTCTTTATATTAAAATCCATATGTTTTTTTAGAAATCTGACAATAATCTAACTTTACAATTTTACTGGACATAATGAATGAAAATATTTTCTTTTAAATTTAAACATTTTATTTTTTAATTTATATACTATCAAATCAAAATATACTGACTACGTAAAAGAAAGTTTAGGGCCAACACATGGCCGATGTTTTTTATTCCGATTACTCTGTCGGAGCCGCTTGGGACGTCTTGATGACGTTAAAATAAATTAATATACACCCAAAAATATTTTTTTTTACCACTACTAACTTTGTATATAAGTCAGCAGACAGAGTAATCGGAATAAAAAAAAATGATTTCTAAAAAAAAAAAACGATTTTTTACGTTTTCGGGAGGGTTGGCGGTTATGATGTAGGTGAAAAATGTTTTTATGTGTTCTGAATGTGTGTACTTTTGATCATCTTATCCCGGGGTACCCTTTTTCAATCCGAGAATGTTAGACAAATTATGCAGACAAACACTTAAGATCTTCTGTACTACGCACGGCGAGCTAATAAACGTTTCTAATTAAATGATACCCTAACAACTCTTGAGCTCCTAAAAGGTTCTTTCCTTTGTAATAGTAAAGAAATACGATGTTTTCATGTCACTTACTTGAGAAGTAGTTAAAATAACTTTACTCTGCTTCTTATCACTGCCTGTGATGATCATTAAACAGTTCAAAGCCGGCGAATACGATAAAATACTACCGTAATCGTAAGTGCACAACGTATTTCTAGATCTGTGCTCTAAAAGATGTAAACCAGATTGATCGACAGCTAACCACAACACCCGGGGCCAATTAGATGTGAATGATTGCTGCAACAAATTTAACAACATGATTTTAATCTATAAAACTGACAATCCGAAGTTTCCAATTCATAGAATTACGCATTAATACCATAACGTCGAAGATAGTCGCTTTGTGTAACGGCCAACTTTGAATCAGATTCAAAAACGCCTTTTTCGCTTCAGCAGCCGTCATCCCTTTCAGACTTTGGTGATGCATTGCAACGCCTTCATGCGGTATGTTAGGTACGAACCGAGGTGGTAGACAATGAGATGCAATCGGTCGGTAATCGTGCAAAACATCTCCACAATCGCTCAATTCTAATTGGGCTTGGAGTGCAGTTAACATCATCTAAACAATAATAATAAAATGATTTATCTATAAAATGTGTTGACTAGAGAAGACGTACAGCTTCTTTTTCGGTGATCGGAAACCGATCGCCTCGTAAATCATGCAACACTTGATGGTACAACAATTCTTTCTCAACGGGGTCATCTAGATTTATATACTGATCCAAGAAGAGATGCTTCTTGAATAAGAAGAAATGGTGTTGTCGGCGGACTGTTTTCAGTGTGCCGTTCGCTCCATTTTGTTGATTCTGTTGGTTTGCGTTCGCCATTCGATACCGTTCCCATTTCGACATAACATCCGCGACTTTTTCCTCAGCCATCAAACTCCTTTCTGACTGGCCTAGAACTTCGTAAATCGCGTAGCCCATTGCGTTCGCTTGCAAACCAATCTTATTGCGGATGATTTCCATCACATCTTTCGCTGTTGCGGATGGATGGAACTCAACCGAGTGATACTGTCCATCCATGAAATGGAACCGGGCGTACACGGGTCGACGGTTGATTGTACAAACAATCTCTTCCCGAGATGGTGGCCATTGTCGACGTCGAGTACCTTGAGTTTTGTATAAACACTACGCGCGCAAACATATTAAATAATATTCTCACAGTAACAATCTATAATTTACCTTTTCGGCGAATCTAGCATATTTGCCTTCTTCAGTTACGTAATCGCTTGCGCACCGTTTCAAATGAGAAATAAGATATTTTCGTACGATTTTCTGCGGGGGTAGAATAACAGAACACGCTAACGAAAGCAGAGCCCAGTGGCGTAGATTTACTCGCGAATTCGGATCAGGATGATCAGTAGTTTGTTTTATTAATTGCATATATAATTCGCATAATAACGTTTCGCTTCGCATACAACGTTCCATTATACTCTGGATAAGATTTACGTGTTCGTCTTCAACTCTTCGGACAGAGTCACCTTAAGAGGAACACACAAAAATAGTTTTCCTTTCGATTCAAACAATTTTCATTCATCACTTACCATTTTGCCCTAAACCAGCATAAGTTAAAATGATTTGAAATACTTGTAGCATAACTTGTTCTTCGACTTCTGGTAACTTGGTGATTGATTGCAGGAGTGGTTGTCTGCTGAACGCCCAAAACGCATACGGAAATCCTTTATACGTTTCGCCATGATCGGAAGAATTCCCGTGTTCTTGTCGTAGTTTTTCTAATCTATGCTTGCTCAATCGTCGTAATGTGTTCCTCAAAAAACCTCCGGATGAATCTTGAGGTTTACGTAACGCGTCACTGTCTACCAACGTCCGTCGACAGTTGACTAAATTGTTGAATAATCGAACCCGATCTTCATTTGTTATACCTAAAAAACAATTTATTTAATATATATCTGAAATTAATCTCCATTTGCAAACTAACTTTTTATTCGTTTAACTGGGGCTTCGTTGTCGGTGATCCAAGCCGCTAAAGTGGGACAATAACTGACGATTAAGGATCCGATTTCGACTTTTTGTGTAGTTTCAAACACGAAACATTTATGACTGTTATCGTGGGGATGCCGCATTAGTGTTATCGTTATGAAACTATCGCTTGGATCCAATAAAATCGATTCGATTTCATGGTAGCGATATTCATTCAAAACGAATTTGTCATCGGGTTTGATTAGCATCAAACCTTCGCAGTTTACACCCAAAATTAAAGTGTTACCTAAAGTAAAAAAGCATAAAGCATATTCATCAAAAATTTAGTTATAAATCGTTTCAATAGTTTTCTAATGTTTAGACTCTTTTTATTAGTTATATTAAATAACTTACCATATGACCAATAACCGCGATATGTAACTTGAAACATTGTTGTGCCATATAAGGGATATTGCATCACACATGAGAGATATAGAGCTTTTGCTGTAAGCTCAGATCGTCCGGAGCCGTACTGGCGATGAGCTTGTGAAATGATAGGTACCCAAACATCATCACCGCGAGCTCGACTAATTCGATACGGCAAATACGTATCGATATCCGTGTAATATTCTAATTTATTATTATCTTTCGGGTCACCAAGCGCTACTTGAGCTTGCAGACCAGCTAATTGTAACGCCACTTTTTCAGTAACAGGAAAATCATCACACTGCACACAATAAATTCACAATTAATTCAAAAAACAAACAATAAACTAGTAAAACAATTGATTTAAATTGAGTATAAAACGTACTTTAACAACGCTATGTACAGCTTGAGCGTAGAGTAAGTTCACTTCAACTGGATCTTGGCTTAGTTCGCGATTCGAGCGGAATAAGCGGCGTTTGAAAATGAATCGATTGTCACCGCTACTCAACGTGGCACTCGACACTCGCCGCCCCAAAGTTGGGAATGATGATCCACTTGTACCCATTTTATTTTGTTTTCTATGAAATAAATATTAATTTAAATCAAACGGCGCTAGTTGCTAGATAATAGTTACAATGCCCCCTCTGATAATTAAACAGCACTAGTTGCTAGATAATAGTTACAGTGCCTCCTGCACCCCTGTTAATTAAACAGCGCTAATTGTTATATAATAGTTATTTATATAAACTTATCTCTGATTATAGTTACAGTGCCCCCCCCCTCCCGCAGTCCCTTTTCCAGAAATGTAGATACATATGTATGATTTATATTTAAATATATATTTTTATTAATTTTGAATGTTAAACTTACTGCTCCCAAGCAGCAATGATGTCGTATAGATAATGATGAGCTCTAACATGTTCTTCCGCATCCGTTCGACTTTGATAAATTGCCCACCCATCTAAAGTGCGCAAACTTAACCGTTCCGCTAATTTTCTAGCAGCATCTCCAGCGGTGTCCGTCGGATGAACATCAATCGCTTTCGTTCTTCCGTCCAAGAAAAAGAATCGACAAACAATTGTCCCCAATCGTCTCATTGCCTAAATATACAAACAAAAACCTATCTAGAAATCTAAATTAATAACAAGGCAAAGCGTCTTAAGCCCCTATTTATAATTTCAGACTCGATTAGAACACTCCTAATTAACTAACACAAACTTACAGCGACTTCAACTGAAGACGGTGGGAATTCGCGGCAAATAATCTTGCAGTTCTTACAGTTATCCATACACCACTGCACATATTGTCGTAGTTTTCCTTCGAGTTGTAAGTTTTTCTTCAAGAAACTAACGAAATACCGGTACAGTAGTTTGCCGGGTTGAAACGCAACGATGCAAAGACATAACAGCAGCCAAATCCGCTCACACCATTCGGCATTCGGGTTATTTGTTGCTTGTCGCATACATTGCACGAAAATTTCATCGCGTAACTCTTCCCGTTCGATTCCGAACGCAATTATTGTTTGGATAACTGTTAACTCGCGTTCCGCGTTCATTTCTCCGCGCATATAACGACAGAAATCCTAGAAATAATCAAAAACATTTCGTTTTGTTTTTAATCCACTTAAAAACAAATTTAATTTATAACTTACTCTAAACACGGAACAAGCAACGTTCACATTATCCGGATCATACATATGGATATGCGAATTCGGAATGGTGTTACCTTTGTAGTAGGTGACCATTTCATATTTCGGGATGACTTCAACACTTTTCCGTGATTTTCGTGTTAAAGTCGCCATAATAGTGCCCTCCGGAGCCCGTTCGTGATTATTGAAGTACTGTTCAGCGAACTCAACAATATCATGATATTTCTCATCGATTTGCTTTTCTTGCTCTTTGATTTCGTTGATTTCTTGTATTTTCTTTTCGACGCGGTACTTCCGACGTTGTTCTCGCTCCGGATCATCTTCGTTTCGATGTCGCCAAGACTGAGGCTTAAAGAAAATCAAATCGTAGATTAAAAATAGTTAAATGAGTAAATTTGTGTTGCTTACGCCACTAGAAGAGCACCGTGATGATGGTCGACTTTGGCGCGGCGACTCAAGAGGGCGCTCGGAAATGCTAGTTGGTCGCGGTTTTGGTGGTATAGGCGCTGGAGGAACTGGTGGAGACACACAGGTTGTTTCATCTCGTGGAAGTACGGATTCGTAAATTGGTTCTTGTGTTGAGTCATCTTCGTCGTCAATGTCCAGGTCTTCGTCTAGGACTTCTGGTAGTGCTGGTGGTGAGTCTATGGGTGGTGGTGGAGGAGGTTCGGTTGGCTCTGGTAGTGATGGAAGACCGAGTTTTGGTGTTGGGATTTGTTGTTCCATTGCTAGACCTTCGAGTTCTAGTTGTATTACTGTTTCTAACTGGAATTTTAATTAAATTGGTATTATTTAAATTTGAGTGAGTTTAATAGAGCTGTTTCTTGTACCTCTACATCTAAATCTTCAACTAATTCGTCCATTTTTTCGCCTATTTCGTCGATTATTTGATTGCCTGTTTTTGGATGGACATCAGATAAAAACGCAAACAAGTTATCCAAATCTACAGCTTCGGACGCAGGCTCTGTTATCAATCGGGTGTTGAGTTGTTCTGCCATATGTGACAGAGCAGCAATTTCAATTTGTGCAGCTCTAAAACATAGTTCCAAATAAATTAAAACACTCTATTCCAAAGATAAATGCTTATTTTGGGAACGAAATCTATATCGATTACAAAACAATTTTTAAAATGATGAAATCGCATTAAGCACTTACTTTTCACTTTGTTCCAAATCCAATTTCTCTTGTTCAGCTTGTGCTTTGTCCAATTCGGCTTGTCGCAATCGTTTCTCCTCTTCAGCTTTTTCCCGTTTCCTCATTTCTTCCTCAACCCTCCTCATTTCCCTCAACGCAGCAGCAACCTCGCGCGCAAACACCCCTCTCAAATGTGACTGAATCACAATAACAGCTCTTCGTTTACACAAGAACTCAATCCTCTGTTTCCAACCGCGATACGCATGTTGAACCTTTAACGCCGCATTCCTAACTCTCCTATAATTCTTCCTCGCCACATACTTTCGGTACGTCTTCTGGATCAAAATCGCCTTCGAAGTCAACATCTTACTCCTTGCATCCTCTAACGGTTCATAGATTTGTGGACGTAAGAACACTTTCGTCCTTCCAACTTGCCATTCGGTTTTCGCGATTTCAAACATATCTAAAAGAGTTCTAGAAGCTACTCGAGCGTCCGGTGGTAATTTAATCTTTGCTAAACAGTGGTAACGAGCTACGAAATCGGGAAATGGCATATGGATTGGGTATCCTTCTTTTCGGATGCGGATTATATCTAACATTCCTAGATATTTGAGTTGATCGAGGACAAGTGTTTCATTGTAGTTGTCCGGATGTTTTTGCGAGTTGGGTTTGATACAACGGACGTACCAAGGGGTTGTTGATTGCAGAACGTCAACTAGAGCTTGGAGTTGGTGTCGGAATGTATCGCTTACTGTTGGTTTACCTTTGGTAGTTCCACGTGAAACTGTAGAGGTGCCTGTGGCGCCTACTCGTGGAAAGTTTGAGCCTAATAAATCCTGGAAACATTTATAAAATGGTAAAACAGACTTGCAAACCGGATGTTTATGTTTACGAACTTGAAAATGTGTTAATTCTTCAACGAAACAATTTGTGGAACGGCTCATATAATCGAAGAAAACATCTTGTTGGACGTCGCGGTTTTTATCGACGAATCCTTGGATGGTATAAGTGACTATTCCAGCGTAATGTTTGATACCGAATTCTTTTTCCCATTTACGGCGATCGTCACCTTTAATATAACATATGTGAGCGTCGAATTCGCCGTGCATGTTATTCAAATACGCGATATCCGATCCTTTCGGTAGATGACACTGCTCCGTCAACAGTTTCAAGATGCAACGCGGTGGTTTCTCAATCAACTCAAGACACTGAGTGTTATCGGTGAATTTTATATGAGCGAATTGGATCTCTTCTTGTTCATACTAAAACGACGCTTTTCATATTTAGAACTCTGTTCAGTTCGATTTCGAATTCTACGCAACGAATTACTTACCAATTCTTGTTCTAACGCAAATACGTAATGATTGAAGAATTTATGTAACTTTTCGTTGGTGTAGTTGATACATAATTGTTCGAATGAATTTGCTGCGAAGTTTTCAAATCCGAAAATATCCAAAACGCCTAAAAATCGCGTGGTATCCTGGCCAGGATTGGTGCATGTATTTATATGGTTTATAAGCCATGCGAATGTCCGTGAATAAAGCGCTTTTGCCATTGCGTGGCGATTTTCACCTGCCTAAGACGAAATAATTAAAAATTTAAATAGAAAACACTTCAAAAACAAATGATTCTTTGCTTTTAACTTGCATATAAAAACGAATGAATACTTGACGACTTAGACACAAAAGAAAAATCATGTCTAAGGAGAGAAAATGTTTTTTTTTTTCGTAGATAGATGAGTTTTACTTTCTTATACGTATGTATATAAGGAAGTATTGTAATCATGAAAATTTTCGAGCTCGAGATTTTAACGCAAATACACCTTTTCACCTTCCCTGAGTCAAATCTGACTATTTTCGGAATTCCGTATGTATGTGTGTGTGAACGTTCTACAGCCAAAACTGCCATGTTATAATCATGAAACTTTAAAATTAAAACTTGTATAGGGCTCGGAAGAAAACCTTCTATTTTTGAAAATATAATATTCAAACCGGAAGTGCATGTTTACTCTAGTAATTTTTTGAGAATTCTACAATATCTCCAAAACGGCTGCACTTACAGAAAATATACTAGTATTCAAAATGAAAGATATTAATATTATGCACAACTTTTGCTTAAAAATTTTGTTGAAAAAGTTTACCGATTACAAGAAAATTACTATTTAAATTTTTAAATGTCTTATTTATGTTGCTATGGTTACGTAGGTATGGGAAGTTATACGTATGACATATAGTTCTAGTGTAAAAGAGTTTCAATGGTTAGTAAAATATTATATATTAATATTTTGTTAGGTTCTTAGTTCATTTCAAGACTTAAAACATCTGCAGTGTATTGCATTGGACATTCTTATACGTATTAGGCATATTTTGTTTAGATAGAGGTTATTTAAATACAAAATCTAAACAAATAATGCCTAATACGTATAAGTCCAGTGCAATACACTGCAGATGTTATATTTTAATATACTTCCTATGTAAACAAAATAAACCTATTACGTATAAGAAAGTTCAGTGCAAGACACTGCAGAAGTGTTTATAAAGTAAAATAATTTTAAACGTTTTATAATACAACTAAATTGTTTAAATATTCTTAAATAAGTTTTAAATTAGTTATTTATTTTTCGATATCAATAAAACCAATAGAATTAAATCATAAATTGAATTACCTCTTGCAATTTAAGTGGTATTTCCGTGATATTACCGCGCACATTGATCTGCCGTAAAAGCACCACTTGTTGCATATTCTCAACATCCAATCCGAGCAATGTCGCAACAACACTAACAACTTCATAATCGCCAGTTGTTAATTTACATTTTTCTCCATCTATATCCTTAAAAAACCAAATCAAAATATCATCAAACCTTTTTCAAGACATTTAGTTATTAAGATAACTTACCTCAAACTGTAAATTGCCTAGCCATAAAATCGCAGACAATACTTTAAATAAACCATCACACATTTCCGGTGGAACTTGTAAAATATTAAACGCCAATCGAAGAGAATCGAATCGTTTAGCATCGCTCATGCCATCGATTTTAACACAGCAAGATTGGTTTAAATAATTGTAAAATTCCGCTTGTTTTAAGTGTAATTGGTCGCTTAATTCTTTATTGTTCTAATCAGATAATAATTAAGTTGAGTTATGAGAGAAAATCAAAGCTTTTTTATGCACCATTTATTACCTTTGCACCTTCAACGAGCTGGTAAAAAACATGATAATTTCGTTCGCCCAAACTTTGAAAAGTAATCCTAGATTGCTCTAATAAATAATCTTGTACTATACACCCCTTGATCATCCAGCGATTATCGAAACATACTTGGATAAATTTACCAAATCGACTTGAGTTATCGTTACGAACTGTTTTTGCGTTGCCTAAAATATCAGAATGATTATTTATAGTCGACTCATTCAATATTTGTTTAAACAAATACCAAATGCTTCTAAAATTGTGTTAGCTTCTAATATTTGTTGCTCGACCCACGTAGACACATTACTTGTGACCGTACACAAATATTGGAGTATGAATTTTGTTGTTTCGGTTTTTCCGGCGCCAGATTCACCGCTAATTACACAGGATTGATTGGTGACAAACGATCCATCAATACTTTGATTCATCGGCAGTGAATTGTGCATTAATGATGTATAGGCTGCCTCGGCCAAGGCGAAAACGTGAGGCTCTAATGCCCCCAGTTTTTGGCCGTGGTAACGAAATACATATTCCTGCAAGATTATTAACAAATAATAAAATGTCTATCCAAGTTAACAGAGGCGTGTTGCGTAATTTTAACATTTTAGATCTGAAATAATTATTAAAAGTGACCGATTACTTAAGCGCCCATATGTAAATTTAGAGCGAATTAAACATAATTACAAGTTGTTATATAATTATCTAATTTAGATAACCAAATAAAAATATTAATAATCCAATTAGTAGTATGAAAAATGTAATAACGTTTTGATATCACGCAATAACTTTCTCATACACGAAGGACTAGTTGCATATTTATGGAGTTTCAGGCGCAATAAACTCCTATAATAAATATTATTGAAGCAAAGTTTAAAGTTAGAGCTAGAATCTTTTCGTATTTGTTTGTTCGGTGTGCAACGGATGCGTTAAGCGCTTCGTAATTTAATTGGGAGATGTTTTATGAATTGGAAAACTCCAACGGCGTATTTTAGTGGTTTGAGGTGAATTTGTAGATAATTATAATATATATGTGGTCGCTGGAATGCTCGGTCACCGGATATCCGTCCGCGAATAAAACAACTGATAAACGATGTTTGTTATCGGAGGAAAACAGTGTTCTTATCTCAAGAGAATGTTGTTTCTTGTTTGTTTGCATTTTAATATCATCTTGTTAATTGTACAAGAGCACAAATATATGTTCAAGTATCAGATTATACATTTATATATACTATGGTCAGTTTTATGAGTTTTAATAAAAAAAAATAAGGGAGGGAAATAAATCGTTATAACCGCGGGTCATAAAAGTCATTATTGAACAAATAATTCGCGTTGAATGCACTGAGGTGTATGTGTCCTGTATCTCGACTTCGCGACGCGTCGCGTGCATTATTGGGGCGTCGGCTATGCGCCGGGACGGACCCCGATAGGTGCGTCATTTTGCCCCCGTTACAGACGAAGATAGCAGTATAATAACAGCATAGGAGACGTGGGACGACAGAATATTGATTCCTCTTCTTTCGACTGTACTTTATTATAACTAGTGTTACTTTTTAGTGTAATGCTTCACCACTGACTGTCCAATATAGATTCCAAATTTTAAAAAAGCCTAATACAATACAATTTAATAAACAATTTACAGAATTTGGCGATTTTAAAAAACATTTAATTAATTTACATAATGAGTAATTACTCTAATATAAAAAAAAAGGTCTATTTTGTACCCGTACAAAACTCCCAAAGCGCGTTTCGCCAGTGGTTTTAATTACGAATTTAATTACAATTAATCATTATAAAATTCTAGTTAACAAACATATATTTCGACGTCGTTTATCAACGTTTTTAATGTAACATCTTTGAAGACATGACAATCATGTTAAACATTGTTAAACAGCGGCTTTTGTCTTTAAAAAGGAAGTCAACGATTTTTTTACCGCGTGGAATACACAAAACAATGGCTAAACCGGAAGTCGCATGATAATTAGCATATGGACAATTATTTATGATTTACCTGGCTGTAGATATCGATGTCCTTATAAGGGTTCACAGCTACTAGTATGGAGCCTGTGTAAGTCTGTTTAAAATAGTTAAGGAGTTTTTAATTTAACTATTAACATACTTCCGGTTTTAAATAAACGAGCTGTTCATAAGGGGTAAAATAGACGTTTTATTCAAATGTCAAATGTGTTACTTGACATTTAAAAAACATATATATATATATATATATATATATATATATATATATATATATATATATATGTATATATATATATATATATATATATATATAAAAAATATATATAGACTCATCTTTATGAGATAATTAAGTGACCTAATCACCATATGTGTTTTGTTTAATATAAAAAATGTGTATTGAAGAAACATATTTCGCGTTATGCAAAGTGGATGTCGTTCTAAAATAGTTCTATTAGTATTATGAGTATATATATATATAGGGTGAGCCATCTGTTGGTTTCTTTTTGAAGTGAGTGCGTGTTATTTCGACAGTTTGCAATACTGACGCGCTTGACATTGATAATTATATAGTGTCAAACCTCCTTACAGCGGAGATTTTACACTATACATATATAATATATATATAATATATATATATATATATATAATATATATATATATATATATATATATATATACATATATATCAATGTCAATTGCGTCAGTGTTGCAAACTGTCGAAATAAAACACACTCACTTCAAAAAGAAACTAACAGATGACCCAGCCTATATATGAGTTAAATAACGGTTAAATTCTATTGTATGATTGTTAATTCGTTGAAATACGTAGAGTCATTTCGTTTTCTAATAAATGCGAAAAATGTAAAGGTCAACTTCTAATACCGGAATTAGTGTCGTAAAACGATTTGTATATGTATATCATTTATCAGATGAATAGTTTGTGTCAAGGTTGCACAAGTGTAACGAAATGTTTAGTGGAGTGAATGGAATTTATTTTGGATGATAAAAACAAAATGACAAAACGTTTTCACCAACGTGAGTTTGTTTTGTGTTTAAAATGTGTGTTTATGATGCATAAAAGTCTGAGGAGAAAATCAATGGGTGACGTCATTGTATATGTGTAATCATGTAACTTTCAGGAAATCTGAGTTAACAACAATGCATGACATGACCTAGTTTGTAATAGCCGCTACAGCATCCCTTAACTTAAGAGCGTATCACATCGTCTAAGAACCAGTGACGTATCTCACAGCGTATTCGTTGCAACGCAAAAGGATACATAGATTTGATTTAGATCGTAGCGAACTTTTAAATTTCGATTTATCCCGATTTCGTCAATGTCGGAAATAACTGTCATGTCTGGAACGCCCGCATCGGGATTCGAACCTAAAATCAAACCACAACAACCATACACAATCAAATTTCGAACCACTATATACAATCTTAACAGTTCTTGGAATGTTTTTAAAGTTTTTAAAAGCTTTCTAGATTAATATAGGTACCATTATAGTAACAGTGTATTTTTAGACTAATTATGAAATATAAAACAAGCATTGGCTCGCCTAATGCTCACATCCACCACATAGCGTTCTATAAACAATCAAAACAATATTTAGTGATCTGAGATGAATGATTCGCGAAAACATTTTTTAATAAAAATGTTTTAGAAATTATAGATATCAATTTGGGTAGGGGTAGGGGTAGGGGGGGGGGGCTTTATAAAGTATATGGTGCTACCCTAAAAACAAATCATTCGTATTCAGATAACAACCTGTTATTTTTTACGATTCATTCTTCCGGTTCTTCTACATAACCTAGTCATTTTTTTTATCAAACCGAAAATATGTAAACTAGATCATTTAGAGTATATGCACGGGGTATACAATTTTATGGATCAGAGTTTAGTATTTGATTTTATACTAAATATATATATATATATATATACATACGAAGTATGATGATTTCCAGTTGAATTACTTCCTGGAAATTGGCTTTTGATTAGATTATGGTTGCAAATATGTTCTGAAACCGCATCGCACCAAGCGCTAAGGTGATCTAGTTACGAATTAATTAAATTGCACTTAAACATTGTTTAATACAAACAACTATTCATAATATACAAATTTACCCTAAACTAAACTCGATCCTGAAGTGTTGCAACAGTTTTTTTTTGTAATAACGAATGCACGCATACATATATCTTACAGATGACTGCATTATCTATTATGCATGACACATTTTTTACATACAGGCACCTATTTACTGCCATATGACTTCTATAGCAACAGCTGACATATCTGTAGCTGTAGCACGAGTTGGGGTGTGTTTTAAGTACACAGAACCGTAATACATTTAATTTTTACACTTATCTATTTGTTTTATGAATAACCATACCTAAATAGACACTTTATGCTTAGTTCACCCGTTAAATTATCTACGTGAAAGTGAGTCTTAGGTGGTATCACTGACAATTGCCAACAAAATGCATAGGAAGCATACCCTTAAGCCAAGGCAAAGTTGCGGGGGGGAGGGGGCAGATCAAGAAAACACTTTCGACGAACTATCTGGAACTATCCTTCAGCGGTTATGTGTTTTTTTTGCTAAATGTCAACGAGACCTCGTAAGACTCACTTTGACCTTTTCATCACGAAAATTAAATCAAAAATTGACCAACGATACTGATTTACTGAAAAGTCAAATGTAAGGCAGTGATGTCATGATATATATTCCAAAATTTAATCAAATTGTTAATTGTTGATGTTTTAAAGTAATAAATGAATGCTATTTTTTTGTTTAGATACCCAAGATTTTTGTTTTATTTATTATAATTAATTTTTGCTATAGTTGGCAAAACTGCCCTATTTTTTGACGTTTATATATTAACGGGTAGTTAATTATATTTGATCGAAATTAAGTTATAAATATGGTGTTTTCGCCTTAGTAATAGTGGAAAAAGTAAG
The DNA here is from genome assembly GCA_018344505.1 of Nebria ingens riversi. Classification (NCBI taxonomy): domain Eukaryota; kingdom Metazoa; phylum Arthropoda; class Insecta; order Coleoptera; family Carabidae; genus Nebria; species Nebria ingens. Next base: position 122,637 of record JADQWA010000301.1, read on the forward strand.
TTTTCCTCAAGTAGAAATAAAATAAAATGTACCACAGTCGAGGGGTTGTTTAAGTGCCCTTATTTTGAAATCATTGAACACTTGTGAATAAAACAAAGAGACGTTCGTACAGGGAACCGGCGAATAACAAAGCGTTCGCACTTTTAATTAACACCTAGAAATATCACTAAAAAGGCATCTAAACGTATGTAAGTACTATATTAAACTTATTAAATTATCCTTAATTAGTATTATGATTAGCAACATTGATTTGTTATCTCTTTTTAATCTTATTGTTGATTCAATAACTAATATTAATATATTTGCATCTAAGATAAGAACGATAATAATCGTTCAAAACAAAATAGTTATTCTCAAATTCCACGGGTTGTGTCCTCCCTTAAAATGGGGTCAAATAAAAACCCCTTGAATATAACAATTAGTATTTTTGTTCGAATGTTATATGACTAGAAACAATTAAATATGCCAGTTTTATGATGTGTAGAGCAGACGAAATTTATGGTGTTTGTATGGTAATGTTATATGCAATATCGGCGAAAGGGGTGTTTTAAGTGTCCGAACGATATTTGAATAATAACCTACCCTGTATGGTAAAGTTGAGCTCCACCATTTTGATAATACACTAACACAACACTTTCGAACACAAATTCATACATAAAAATCTATAAAACGTGCACAGAACCGCGGGATAGCCCGAAATGTCATGCCGAATTCATGAATCACATTTGACAAACAGCATATACAAACAAGCATCCGACACCAACAAACATTTGCGGCCGACTGACGAAATTCCCGAATGAAGTGAGAAGTGAGGAAGCAGCATCGGGAAGCATGAAAAACCTTCCGAAAATCGAATCAATATTCAAACACCATCTGTAAGTCTAATATTAAACTTGTTTTTACATAGGCGTGTATAAATATTTTCTCGAATTATTCGATTTATGTTGAACTCTCTATGTTAAGTCGTCTGTAACAGTTATAGTTTTATAGAATTTCTATATAAAACATATAATAGCTACAGAGCTGCATTAAGCGTATAGCGTACTATTTTCCTCTCCTAGTGGATGAGACACCACCTCTTCTAGAAGGAGAGGAAAATAGTACAAGGCATCACTTCTTCTATTAGGAGAGGAAAATAACATAACTCACCGCCTTTCCTAGTGAGTAAAGTATAGGTGGGCCATCTGTTGGCTTCTTTTTGAAGTTTGTAACACTGACGCGCTTATTTAGTATCAAACCACCGCTGTAAGGAGGTTTGACACTACATATCTATCAATGTCAAGCGCGTCAGTGTTGCAAACTGTCGAAATAACACGCAATTTAAAAAGAAGCCAACAGATGGCTCACATATAGTACAGAGCACCTCAGCGCTTGATGTCACTGCTTTAGGGCTTTAAATTTGTTAATCCGGCCCTGGTTATTGTTTAATAACGTACCCTTCAGATAATTCAAATAGTTACGCCACTGTTCAGACATGTATTTCGCGGGAAACTGATTAAATGCTTGTGTAAAATGTCAGATTTCTACATCACATTAACTGTAGTCTGTAGTTTATTTAAGTTGATACATCTATATATATATATATATAATTACACGTTAATCCACTGTTTATTTGTGTTTTATTAATAATCTAAATACAAAACCAAACTTTTTAATTAAGTATTTAAGTTTGGTTAAGTCAACAAGTTTACAAAGTTTTCGTTATAAATAATGGCAATACAACCAAAATTCCGGTGTTTCCAATGTATTATCCAAGAACCCGGTGACAAAATCAACGATTTATCTACCGGTTCATATTTGAGCAATGGGGAGCCTGACTTTCGGATCCCAAACGAGAATTTAGGCGCCAATTCTACAAGTGGTTATTTGTTTTTTGGACGTAGTTACTCTAGTTCTGTGTGGTTATCGGATATAAAAGTGATATTTATGCTCGCAAGGTATCTATCTTAACTTAGTGGCTGATTGGATACTTTATTTATGTGTGTTTCGGTACAGGAAAGGTTTGTTGCAACTAGAACAAGCTGCAATTAAAGCTGATACATCACACCAATCAATAAACTATTCCGAAATACGGAAATACAATTGCGAATTGTGGCTTGCGAGCCGACATTTAATATTAACATCGAATAATCAAAACAATTTATTGAGTCCGCGTTTAGTTGTTTTATTTAAAAATGTTTTAATTGGATTGAAACGATTGCAACATTTACCTGATTATATTTTATTTAATTCTACAACTGATACGGTAATTACGCAATTATGAATCTACCGTAATCGAGTAATAACATTTATTAATATATATATATTTTTAGAGCCATCACGCCTCATTTAATTATCTACATTTATTGTTAGATTTGTTCTGGGTGTCGTTAACTTTAGAACACCTTTTAGAGAATAATCCGACTGTAAAATTGGATATTTTCGAAAAGAATCTGAAATGTTTACTGTCAGATTTGATCTATGTAGGTGTGCGGAAATTTGAACGGATTAATGTGAGTAGTCGTGTCAGTTTTAAATGTGTTTTAACACTGATTCGTATTGATTTATTGCAGATACATGCGGATTTATCGCAACAAACGCCGTTTTTATGTTCGTGCTTTGAAGAGCTGTGGTTGTTGGTACAACTGTATGTGGAAAAACTGCATTCGTTACAGTTTTGTAAGGTATTGTTGTCTATTTTCGGATTGAACCGTTTTGAAATCGAAATGTGTATTTGTGTGAATTATTCAATTTTGTTCCGTTAGGAGTTTTGGTTTTATTTCAATGAATCAGTTAAAGAAGTGTTGTCGAGTTTACAAAAGTGCTTAAATGGCAAAGACGCGTTAAAGTGTTTATGGTTGTTGTATCATGTGACTTGTGTGCAAGGATTTGATAAAAATGGTTTATTTATTGGCCCCCAACATTATAGAGTTAGTATTTTTATATTTGTACACGAAAACCTTCTCTAATTATATTTATATTGTAATAGATCGTTTCTAATTATCAATTGGCGGAACAATGCTTAAAAATCATTATAAATACTGAATTAGATGAACAATCGATGTGTTCTTGTCTACATTTATTAGCAGAGTTCCAAATTAAATGGTGGAAACGCGATGCCACATTCGATTTGCTACAACTACTTTGGGAATACTTTTATAAACGATTAAACACCCCATTTTCTACTATTACTGAGTTAAATTCACTGATAGGCAATGCGTAAGTTTAACAGTTTAAACTCTAAACGTGTGTTAAAACTATAATAAATATCATTTTAGGCAAAAATCCTGTGATTTTTTATCTTCAACCGATTCGATACTAAATAATGATTTATCATTTTCGTCGAATGATGCCACAAGTTACGATATTTTCTTGTGTTTATTAGGGAAACATTTAACTACAAATCCAGCGCATTGGCCCAAAATTAAGGGCCGTATTTACTCGAAATTACCCGCGCCCAAATTGGCTGCGTTCACCGAACACGGACTCCAAAATTTAATTCAGTTATTTTTCGTATTAGCTTGCACAGTAAACTTTAACGAATTAGTAAGTTTTTTAACAAAAAACACATTTATATAATAGTTTAAATTTGATGTATATATTTAGACAGATAAACTACAATGTTTACTCAATCAATTACCAGCCCAACGGTCTGAGAATAGTATGGTAATTTGGTGTGGACATATTTCATTATTTCAAATGCGCACCCAAAGAGGCTTGTCTCTGAGTGGGGGTGGTGTAGGTGGTGAAATTTGTGCCCCGATGGCTCTGGTAGTGCATGGGGCAAGTAGTGATCGTTCCCGAGCGAATTTGATGCGAATTTATATCGAGGGGCTTAAGAAACTTGTGGATAGTGACACTAGATTAGACTGCCAAGAACAATTACTTTTTGGTAATTATATAATGGAAAAGTTTCGTAATTCGTGTGATGTTTATTAGGATTTGTGTTTAGGTGGATGGATACGCAGATATTTGCAATGGTGTTCGCATTCTGATGCTTGTTTCTTGTTAGATATATTAAAAACGTTAGTGACTAAACTGCGTATGATTGGCGGCCATCTTGAATGGTGGGTGATGTTCGAGAGTCATGTAGTACCATCGCTGTTACAACTTTCAGGAACAGTAGACGCACCGAAACATGTAAGTTATCATTATTAAACGTAAATTGCAGTTTTATTTTTGTCATTTTATATAATTAGTTGCGTTATGTCTAAATTAATAACGAAATTTAATTAGGTTGCAGAATTAGCAGCTACATTAATATCCGTGGACGAAAATCGATATAAAGGATTATTAGAGCATATGTCTGGAGATTCTATTCATATTTCATTGTCAGCCATGTTCTTAAAATCGCTTTTAGAGCAAAACCGAATTAATTTAGACCAATTCACCGATTACCAAACGAATTTCATACAGGTAACAACCCCTTTCACAATACGTCCTCCTACCAAGCTTATTACACTACGTCCTGTCAACACGTCTCTCACTACGCCCTCTAACCACGCCTCTTACACTACGCCTTCTCATCACGCCTCTCCGCCCCTTTCCGAAGCTGTTTTCTTACATGTTCTGTAAAACAATTTAAATAAATGTTTCCATTCTAAGAAAATGGTATTTGAATAAAATGATTAGGCATGGATACGAATTGCGGTGTTGAGCACAGACAAAACCGAGTTAAATGAGCTCACTCAGATAATGTCTACGTTGCCGCAATGGTCGGATACAATTGGTTCGTTTGACGTACTTTCGGATGAGCCGTTGTACGCGTTGATTCGTCTAGCAGGTGCTAAAGTCCGGGACGCGCAAACAATGATGGAGAATTTCGCTGTGAAAAAATGGTTTGAGACTTATTTCGGACGGATGGACCGGTGGGTAGCGCCAGTGATCACATCGGCAGAACGTGGCGAAAATTCGCAACTAATACTACGGATCTATACGTGTGCAGCTTTATTGTTTCTACATTCAGCGCCAGCGCTTTATATTAAAGTTAGTATTCAACGCATTTAAATTAGTCATCCGGGTCTATACGAATTAGTTTTCGAATTAAATTGTGTTCCAGAACAAGAATACATGTCTATTATATAGATTAATATCAACTTTACTGCTTCCTTCAGCTGTTTTAATGAATAAACGACCAGCAAATGTGATTATAGCCGCGTTGCGTCGGACATGGCACATTTTCATCCGGGGGATCATTCGTTTAGACTACAAAACCGATACTTACATCGAAAGAACTTTACGTGACATGGTTATTAGGTACTTACAGTTTAAATCGTGGTTATTCAACGCGTAACTACATTTTAAACACATTCCAGATATGTACCACACATGTACGATGCTTCATCACCAATTATGCGTTGTTTAGACAAAGAATTTGATGACAACGCTACTATTTTTATTTTAGATAAAATTACAACCACTTTTCTAGCATCTAAATCGAAAAATACACATGAATTTACCGTACAGGTAAGAATTAATATATCCACCCCTTCACCCGTCGTATGTATACCGTATTTCAACCTTCTACGATTGTGATTGGTTGCTTGCACCACGCCTCTAAGCCATCAGATGAGAGAAGGCGGGGTTTAAGGTAGGCGTGGTTGCAATTTAAACTGAGTTGTTTTCTAGGGTTTAAAGCTAACGTTGGAAATGTATCGAATCCAATCTGATAATATTTGTAAAATCAATTTATTATGGCGTGTAACGTTGCCGAATATTTTCGAGCTGTTAATGTTTATTGATGAGGCAGCTAGTACACAAATTATAGTTCAAATAATCGATTGTTTGAAAGCTTGCCAGTTTTATTCAGATTCTAGGTATGTATTCTATTTTATTTTTTTTACGAAATATGTAAATTATAATAAGTAGTGTTTTATGATGTATTTTAAGGATGCTTTTAAAATCAACGTTTCTAAGTTTGATCGACAAACATCTAGCGTTTTATTCGACTAGTGTGTTTCGCTTGCTAGAGATGTTATTTGGAATGTTACCGACGGAAATCGAGGAATTGGTGCCTCATTTAAGGGATGCGGTCCAAAAAGTTGAGTGTATGAGAGGTGTTGGTTTCGATAACACCCTAAGGTTAGTTTATACCCAAGTTAGAAAACATTTTAATGTGCTAAATTACGAATCGTATAAAATGAATGTTTATATTTGCAGAAAAGGTTTACAAAGAATACAAGAAATAACAAATCAACAATCAAAATAATTTATATTAATTATATTGTCTATTGTACAAGTGTAAAAATATTAGGATACTAATTAACATTTGTTCGGTTATTATGGCCTTATTACAATTATCAGTTACGTCGTTTCCGCAAAAAAGTGTAAGTATCTTTCGAAATAACATAACTTAAACCTGCTGCAATTGTTGTTGCACCTGTGATATACCTGTAATAAATATATTTTTACAAATAACCCTTGTTTTCTCCCTTTATCAAAATAGTTACCATAAACTCTGCAGGCATACGTGGTCAACGTAATTAAATACAGGAGCTGCTAAAGTCGATCCAACTAATAATAATTGAACAGCGGTGTTTACTTTACTTATAAATGTAGGCGCCAATTGCGCTGTTGCATGACTAGCATCGAAATACCGGGTTAAAGTACGCTAAAACACATTTATTATATATTGTAATACGGGGAGGTTTTTTCTTTGAAGGAGTTTATGCGGTACTAACCGGTGGAGGTAGCGATTTGTATCTTATAACAAATCCAGCAATAACTAGTATTATATCTCTGGTTATAATCATGGCGGTTAGAGCGAATGGAATTAATTCGACGTAGGTGAGTGTCAAAAATAGCGTTGCTATCAGTATTTTGTCTGACATTGGGTCTAAAAAACTACCCAATTTCGTACTTTGAGACTCCCAAGTACGAGCGATCCAACCATCAAGCTATTGAACGTTTTACTTCTTATTAGTATTCGAATTTATTTATTAATTTTTATTGAAAAACTTTACAAAATTCTATAAATACAACTTTTTTCTTTTAACCGCGTAGTTTCAGAAATATGATTTATTACACAAACGCTTTGAAATAATGATGTAACGATCCCCTTAAGGGAGTTTCAAGGTCAAATTACTATTAACGAATACTTAACAATAGCACTGCACATATTTTGTATAGGAATCAATGTACTCTTACCAAATCTGTTAGAGCAGCTAATGCTAGTACAACTAACGCCAAATCATAGTTGGATTGTATAATTAATAGACCAAGATATGGCGTAACGGCAATCCGTGAAACGCATAGAAGATTTGGTATTGTATATATATTTTCGCGTTCTATGACCTCCTCCATCCGGACTTTCATCTTCTGTTTGGTTGCTTTTATATCCTCGATGATCACATTGCTTTTTTCCCGTAATCTTTGTTCGGTTTCCCGCAAAATCTCCTTGTTTTGTTCGATAACATTCGCTAATACTTTATTCTTATCCGCATTCAGCAACGTTTCTTTTTTGTCCGATGAGTGTCGTAAGCACAACAATTTCTTTTCATTGTTGTTTGTTACGAAAGCGATATAATTTCGTGTTTGTCTATTTACATAGTTCAAATTTGAGCATTGCTCTAATCTTGAGTGCTTTGGGTTGTATAGGTTGAGGGGTTTGAGCAAATTTCGCCATTGTCGTATCAAGGAACACATGTTAACTCGATTTTTCACTTTGACATTGTCAAATTTATTTTATAACTGCATTGGTGTGTTATTATACCACATTAATAATATTTATCTTTATTTGCGATAGTTAATCATTGTTTACAACTGTTTTTGTTGTAATTTTAACGCATAGTTGCGCATTAATAATACAAAAATAAAATAAAAGTAGTTGTAGAATTTGACACTCAATCTGTACACACGTGTACTCCTAAATGTTATTTAAAAATATCTATAAAGTGCAGTTTAAGCTTTATTAATGTTTTTCTTTCGCATTTTTATGTTCTAAACCGCTTATAGAGATGAATAAAATTAGACAAATATATTTGGTATTGAGGCAGTCTCCAAAAAAATATTTACGGAATTCCGCATTATGGGAACCTAGCATTAAAACGGTAATTTAGTTTAAATTTTATTTTATACGCTAGTTGGTAACATTGAATTTCCATGATTTGATTTGCATTTTTGACTCTGTACTGTCAGTTTTAAGTGGTTATACCTAATTTTACACTTATATTTTCGTTAGGGAAGTGCGTATATATTAAAACAAAATAATTTTGTCTTTGTTTAAAGTGTACATACAAATATAGAATGGCAGATACAACTGATAAAAGCCATTATATTTTGCCGAATGACCAGCCGATTGTTGAACTAGAATGTGCAACAGCTTTTAATAATTTAACATCAAATGAGAAGCTTTACGCCCATTATTTAAGTCGTGCTGCTTGGAATGGAGGGCTTATTACATTTGTACAAACTAGCCCGGAATCACCGGTCATATTTGCTTTTTTCCATAAGATGTTCACCGCTTTACCTGTGCCTAAACTGAAAGAAGTTGCAACGAAAATCGGGTTTACCGATGATGATTTTACAGTAAGTAATACATAAGTAATGATTTGTTAAATAAATTTAATAAAACTCCAACTAGTTTAGTTGAAACGTAGCTATTGGCCATGAAAGCTAAGTTCACATAAGGCAAAATTACGTAAAAAGAAAATTGGAACATAATTAATTTTTTGTTTAATTTGAGCCCGTTTTCTAATATATCTTTGAATATGTCCATGCTTATAAGTATATAAGTGCTGCGTTATCGTTCTTGTTAAAAATGTGAAATGTTTTGTTATTTTAGGCGTTATTAGTGTATGCGTGTGGTGTTTTCGCAAACGCTGGTAATTATAAAGGTTTTGGTGATACTAAATTTATTCCAAATGTCGAAGTAGACAAAATTGACGCTCTTGTACAAGAGGGAGGATTTTGCTCAAAAGAATTGTGGGAAAAATGTAAAAACCCCATGTTTTCTCTAGACGAACGCGTCAAGAGCTTAGGTATGAACGATAAGGTATGTAAATTGATTTATAATTGATCTTTATGTTGCTATATTTGTACTATTAAAATATATAAATAAATAATTTTCGTAAGCCTGTAAACCTGTAATTAGAATTTATAAATGCTTACCTTTATATATACAATAAATTATATTGAAAAATAAGGTTATTAAACAATTTACGGGCTTTTAAAAAATCGATACATCTTACAGATTTACAGGAAACTATAAAATATATTATATTCTTGTAAATATTTCTTATAACCAAAATGCTCTTTTATTTCGTAAAGTAAGATTTTTGATGTTTTTCGGTTAGTAATATTGATTTTCATTATTATAAGATCGGGAAATGATACATAACTGTTGTTATCGTTTTGATTTGAATTAGTTTTCGCAAACTTTTTATTATAATAATGCTTAATAATAATAATAATAATAATAGAGAATTGAAACTAAGATTGTTTAAATTAGGGCGTAACAACATATTTTTCCCAAAATTGCACAATGGCCGATTCGGATATAGTAAATAAATGGTTAACATCGAAAAAAATCGAATGTTACAATGTACGAACATTTAAAACAATCGATACTGATGGCACAAGTGTATACGATGTGTGTTTAGCATCTGTTAACTTTGATTCAGAACCAAATGTGACAATCGAAGAAGAATTAGTTGATGGCTGCAAGTTCAAAGTATTTATTAAATTAAAACCAAATTTGAATTTGTTTATTATTTCTTGTAAATGTTAAATAGGTAACTCGCGGTGATTATTCCGGATTGTTATCGTTAGTATGCCGCGATTTGAAAGAAGCGGCGAAATACGCAAGTAACGAAAACGAACGCAATATGATTGATTGTTATATAAAAAGTTTTACAACTGGTAGTTTACATGAGCATAAACAAGGCTCTAGATATTGGATCAAAGATAAAGGGCCTGTGATTGAAACGTAATAGAAACGCATTTGTACTGCGGTAGTTTCATGTGTTTATTGTTGTTTTTCGTTTAGGTATATTGGCTTTATTGAGACTTATCGTGATCCGGCTGGTATGCGAGGTGAATTTGAGGGGTTTGTCGCGATGGTCAACAAGGAAATGTCTGCGAAATTCTCGACGTTAGTCACTAAAGCTGAAGATATTCTTACCAATCTTCCGTGGCCGCGAGAGTTTGAAAAAGATACATTTTTACGTCCGGACTTTACATCTCTAGATGTTTTAACGTTCGCCGGAAGTGGTATTCCAGCTGGTATTAATATACCCAATTGTAAGTGTACTATATGTCACTAGTAATCCATATCTTAAGGCAACCTTTACGTAGTTAAGTGCCATATTTATAACACAAATCCTAAGAATGTAACGTACCTTTAAGTTGGAGGAGTCAAGAAGAGGGTAGTAGACAGTGGGAATAATTGTGTTAGTCCGGGGGAGGGGGGTTTACTTATTTTTTTATTTTTTTGCTATCGAAAGAGTAAACATTTGTTTTTTTGTTTATTATTTATAATAAAATCAGTTATTTTATAAATAACATTTAGTTTTATCGTCACGTGTTTGTGTGTGGCACGCGTGCCACAAGTTGTCGATTGGTATACTTTTATCTATAGAACCTTGTTACTTTTAATTTAGGTATGTGGGTGGGAGGGGGAGGGGGGTGTTATATCAACGTAGTTATTGATTTAAATGAACTTATTTTTTGATATAATTGTTAATTTATTTAATATAGATGATGAAATACGTCAAGTGGAAGGTTTTAAAAATGTTTCGTTGGGTAACGTGATCCCTGCCAGCTACAAGCAGAGTAATACTCCGTTTTTAACATTAGAAGATCAAGCTCTTCTAGAAAAATATCGGATACAAGCTTTTGAAGTTCAGGTAATTTATATATATATATATATATATATATATATATATACCACTTAGAATTCTTTGTGTTGTTTTTAATTGCGCTACTACATCTAGATTTCGCTTTAAGTCGTTTTTAATTGAGTTACAACACCTAGACCTTGTTTTATATCGTTTTTACTTGCGTTGCTGCATTTAACCCTCACTTTACATCGTTTTGAATTGCGTTGACTTAATTATTTTCTCCCGCTTGGTTTTCTGATTAGTTGAAAGAAATTGAATTAAAAACAAATGTGAATCTGCAATTGGAGTATTTTATGTCTTATAGGTAGGTCTACATGAGCTGTTAGGTCACGGTAGTGGTAAACTGTTCACCAAAGAGTCAAATGGTAAATTCAATTTCGATTCGGCCACCGTAGACCCGTTGACCAATGCGCCAATTGCCAAATGGTACGAGTCGGGCGAAAATTACGATGGTAAGTTCAACACAATCAGTTCCTCGTACGAAGAATGCCGAGCGGAAGCGGTTGGATTGTATCTGAGTTTGAACACCGACATACTCAAGTTAGTAATCGTTTTCTTTACGTGTGTCCCGCACAGTTTCACTGGATTTTTGAGCTGTATTGGTACTTTTGTTTAGAATTTTCGGCCATGAAGGTCAAGACGCTGCAGATATCATTTATGTGAATTGGTTAAGTTTGATTTGGACTGGAATGGGGAAAGCGTTAGAAATGTACCAACCATCCACTAAGAAATGGTTACAGGTAATGTGGCACCGTTATTATTATTTTTTGTGCGTTTGTATAAAATAAATGTTTATTGATTTAGTTATAATTTAATTATTAAAGGCTCATCAACAAGCTCGTTATGTTATTATGCAAGTATTAGTAGAAGCTGGTGAAGGTTTAATTCGTATCGAAGAATCGAAACCGAATGAAGAACTTATGTTATATTTGGACAAAACGAAAATTCATACAGTTGGACGAAAAGCTATTGGTAAGTTTTTAGTATTTCTGTAAATCTGTTCAGAGGTTTCTGCCACCCCATTTACTCAAAATAGGCATGAAGTTATGTATGTATGTGTAATATGTGTTTAATGAATTTGAGTGAAGTAAAAGCCGTTTGGGGCAAACTGAGTCTTTAGTGGAGGTCACTAAACGTCAGTAAGGCACTGACGTTTAGTACAAAACATCGGCCATGTGTAGGCCCTAAACTTTCTTTTACGTAGTCAGTATATTTTGATTTGATGGTATATAAATTAAAATATAAAATGTTTAAATTTAAAAGATAATATTTTCATTCATTATTGTCAGTTAAATTATTTCTAAAAAAAAACATATGTATTTTAATATAAAGAAAATATAATTATTCATTACACATTATTACCAAAAGTTATTATGGGTAAAAGTGAGTCTTAGGAGGGCCACTGACGTATGTCAAAAAAAAAGCATAACCGCTGAAGGATAGTTCCAGATAGTTCATCGAAAGGGGTTTCTTGATCTGTCCTCCTCCCCCCCCCTACCCCCGGACCCCCCCTTGCATAGTAGATGCGATACTTTCGTGTTATATATAATTTCCCATACCTACGTAACTATGGCAATATCAATAATAATAAGATCTTGTAACTGGTACTTTTTGAAGAAATGTTTCAAGGGTGGGGGGGGGGGGGGTTAGGTTTTAGAGAAAAAATACCCGTCGAAAGGAGTTGCATAGCGCGCAACAAGATCGCCGTGGGTTTTTTGTTAGAGCAAACAAACGTTTTCTGTGAACTAGCCTTTAGAGGCAATTTTTACTTTCTTTTACGAAGTAATAAGTAAGTATTGTAATGATGAAAAATTTAAAATATCTCGAGATTTTAACGGAAATAAAAAACACCTTTTTCCCTTCCCTGAATCGAGTTTGACTATTTTTGGAATGACGTCTGTGTGTGTGTATGGCTGTGTGTGGATCTGTGTGCCTACACCGTTGAAGATAAAATTATGAAATTTTAAATCTAAGATTTGTATATGCCTGGAGGGGAAACCTCCTATTTTTGAAAAGCATAGTCAAACCGGAAGTGCATGTTTACTTGAGTCACTTTTTGAATATCTCCGAAACGGCAATTGCACTTTACAGTAAAGATAGTTAGAATAAAATTGAAAGATATTAATGATTTGAACAACTTTTGTTTGAAACATTTCTTCAAAAAGTGTACCAGTTATGAGAAAAATTGCTATTATCCTATTTATATTGCCATAGTTACATAGGTATGGAAAATTATATATAATAAATCGTATCTACTATGCATGTCAACTGTCTTTTAAATATTCAAATATTTTGACATTTAACATTTATTGTCAGTGTCACAAATAAGTTTAGTGAAAAATCGTTACAAAGGTTAGTAAATAATTTAAAATATTATATATAAATATTTTCTCTGGTTTAAAGTTAATTTGAAAACTAAAAAATCTTAAGTTTAAAGTTTCATAATTTTATATTTAACGGTGTAGGCTGTAGAGCGCACACAGCCACACACACACACACAGACGTCATTCCAAAATAGTCAGACTCGATTCACTGGGAAGGTCAAAAGGTGTATTTCCGTAAAAATTTCGAGAAATTTTTTTTTCGTGATTGCAATACTTATACTTCGTAAAAGAAAGTAAAAATGCCCGGTCATAATAATATGTAATGAATAATGATATTTTCTTTATACTACTATAAAATCCAACATTTAAAATCTAAAATACATATGTTTTCTTTGAAAATCTGACAATAAACTAACTTTTTATTTTATTGGACAATGAATGAAAATATTTTCTTGAAATTTAAACATTTTATATTTTTATTTATATACTATCAAATCTAAATATTCTGACTACGTAAAAGAAAGTTTAGGGCCAACACATGGCCGATGTTTTTTTTACTAAACGTTTAAAGTACCTATTGCCACTTAAGACTCAGTTTTACCGAAGTTTGTACGGATAGAGTTGATTGGCGAAAGATTGTCTAGATGTGAATGTATGTAAAGGGGTTTCTGCCACCCTATTTGAAAGGAACAGGCATGTAATTATGTATGTATGTATATAAATTAAAAATATTTGATATATGTAATCGATTAATTGTTGATTGTTTGGTATAGGTGACTTCTTGATAAAATTACAAGTGTATAAGTCAACTGGTGATATTGAGAGTGCCCGGAAAATGTATGACAGATATTCGGCGGTAGCTGATAATGGCCCATACCCATGGGGCCGTTGGCGCGATATTGTCATGGCCCATAAGCAACCTAGGAAGATTTTCGTGCAATCAAACACTTTTATTGATAACCGTATGTGTGTTTTTTTATCTATTAAACAATTATATATATATATATATATATATATATATATATATATATATATATATATATATATATATATATATATATATATATATATATATATATATATATATATATATATATATATATATATATATATATAATTTGTTACGATTGCTCATAGATACATGAATCAAAGTGATAGTCAAGGCTGAACTAAAGTATATGTTTGTTTTAGATAATTCTGTAAGCTTGAATCGTACGAGTCTACAGTGGAAGGCCTGGTCCAGTCGTGGGTGGAACGATTCCCGTCAAATGATATCGACACGGTTTTGGAGGACTTATGGGAGAAAGATACAAAACATTTCAAATAATTTTTTATAAATAAAAAACGAAAATTCAAATTTATTTTATAATGGTGCTCATATGTTTTACACTTTTTAAATAGTTATACAAAAATAAATTCGCAGAACTATACAAATAATATCATAATATATTCAATAAATGTAATCTAGTGTTTTATTTATTTTAAATTGAAATACGTGAAGTTTCTTTAGTAAGTGTACATTTAAAAACACCATACAGAAATAGGGCCGCTGTGAAGAAGATGAACTAAAGGGCACGCTGATGGAAGCACAAATATATGCAAATGTATGTTTGTATTACTATAACAACAAATTCAAGTAAATAAAACGTATCTGAAAGATTTAGAAAGAAATAATAGCCGTAAAAGGTAGATAAAATATTGTCTTTAAAAATCAATGCATTGGTGTTGGTTTTACTTGCGGAAGTAGGCAACACATGCGCATTGCTCGGTCTACCGATATAACCCAAAGAGTAGCCTTGCCGTTTTTTGAGATTTCCGCGGAAACAACAGACTCCAGAATGCTCCCACGCGGTTTCGCATTTGATATGAACCCTAGCATAAGTTGGTGTTTTTTGGGCTAATAAATGTTATCGCTACTTACCCTTAAGGGCGGTTTGAAATTATTTAATTACCCTGGTATTTCTTGCTCGAATTTGACCATTCTTGAAATTCAATCTACTCACCAATGCATGTCATTTTTAAAAAATAATGGTTACAATCCAGCTCTTCTTGAGGGTAGTTTACCCTTGAGAGCGTTTTAAATTATTTAATTACAATGGTACTTCTTGCTCGAATTTTACCATTCTTGAAATTCAATCTACTCATCGATGCATGTGATCCCTAAAAAATTATGGCTACAATCCGGCTCTTCTTTAGAGTAGTTTACCCTTGAGAGCGTTTTTAAATTATTTAATTACCTTGGCATTTCTTTTGAATTTGAACATACTTGAATTTCAATCTACTCATCGATGCGTCATCCCTAAAAAATTATGGTTACAATCCGGCTCTTCTTGAGAGTAGTTTATCCTTGAGAGCGGTTTTAAATTATTTAATTTCCCTGGTAGTTGTTGCTCGAACATGACCATTCTTGAAATTCAATCTACTCATCGATGCATGTCATCCCTAAAAAATTATGGTTACAATCCGGCTCTTCTGAGGGTAGTTTACCCTTGAGAGTGTTTTTAAATTATTTAATTACCCTGGTACTACTTGCTCGAATTTGATCATTCTTGAAATTTGATCTATTCTTCCCTAAAAAAATATGGTTACAATCCGGCGCTTCTTGAGGGTATAAACTACCCTCAAGAAGCGCCGGATTGTAACCATATTTACCTTGAGAGCGTTTTTAAATTTTTTAACTACCCTGATACTACTTGCTCGAATTTGACCATTCTTGAAATTCGATCTATTCATCAATGCATGTCGTCCCTTAAAAATTCTGCTTACAATCCGGCTCTTTTTTAGAGTAGTTTAATTCTTGAGGGCGTTTTTGAAATTATTTAATTACCTGCTACTTCTTACTCCATTCTTAAGATTTAATATAAAAGTCCTTAAAATAATGTTAAAAAATAATTCACATTTATTTACAAACAATCTAAAAAAAACAATTTACTTTGGTAAAAAAATTGTCGAAAAGTCTTTAAAAATGTTTATACTAATTGATATTTTTAGGTTATATATAACTTCAAAATTTCAATTAAAATTTTTCAATTTTTGTTTAAATTTAGTCAAAATTTTCATAAAAATGTTTAATAGGTGTGAAATTTTAATTAACATTTTTAGGTTATATATAGCCTCAAAATTTCAATTAACATTTTTCAATTTTTGTTAAAATTTGGTCAAAATTTTCATAAATTTTGTTAAAAGATGTGAAATTTTAAGGTTATATATAACCTAAAACTATTTTTTTGCAAGTCATCTTTTTGAGCATGCAAGTCATGTTTTTGAAGTTTTTAAAAGGTGTGAAAAATTAATTAAAATTTTGAGGTTATATATAACCTAAAAATATCAATTAGTATAAAAAAATTTAAAGACATTTATATCATTTTCGACAAAAATTTTACCAAAGTAAATTGATTTTTTTAGATTGTTTGTAAGTAAAATGTTAACTGTTTTTACTTTCTTTTACGAAGTAATAAGTAAGTATTGTAATCACGAAAAAAAAACATCGGCCATGTGTTGGCCCTAAACTTTCTTTTACGTAGTCAGTATATTTTGATTTGATAGTATATAAATTAAAATATAAAATGCTTAAATTTCAAGAAAATATTTTCATTCATTTTCCAATAAAATTGTAAAGTTAGTTTATTATCAGATTTCCAAAGAAAACAGATGTATTTTAGATTTTAAATGTTGGATTTTATAGTAGTATAAAGACAATATAATTATTCATTACATATTATTAAAAATTATTATAGCCGGGCATTTTTACTTTCTTTTACGAAGTAATAAGTAAGTATTGTAATCACGAAAAAAAAACTCTTGAAATTTTAACGGAAATACACCTTTTGACCTTCCCTGAATCGAGTCTGACTATTTTTGGAATGACGTCTGCGTGTGTGTGGGCCTATGTGCGCTCTACAACCTACACCGTTGAAGATAAAATTATGAAACTTAAGATTTGTATATGCCTGGGAGAAAAACGTCCTATTTTTGAAAAGCGTATTCAAACCGGAAGTGCATGTTTACTTAAGACTATTTTTGCAATTTCTGCAATATCTCCGAAACGGCTATACTTGCAGTAAAAGTAGTTAGAATAAAATTGAAAGATATTAGTATTCTGCACAACTTTTGTTTGAAACATTTCTCAAAAAGTACCAGTTACAAGATCTTATCTTATTGATATTGCCATAGTTACGTAGGTATGGGAAATTATATATAATAAATCGCATCTACTATGCATGTCAATTGTTTTAAATATTCAAAAATTTTGACATTTAACATTTATTGTCACAAATAAGTTTAGTAAAATAGCGTTACAAAGGTTAGTAAATAATTTAAAATATTATATGAAAATATTTTGTAAGGTTTAAAGTTCATTTGAAAACTAAAAAATGTCCAGCCATAATAATTTTTGGTAATAATCTAACTTTACAATTTTACTGAACATAATGAATGAAAATATTTTCTTTTAAATTTAAACATTTTATATTTTAATTTATATACTATCAAATCAAAATATACTGACAACGTAAAAGAAAGTTTAGGGCCAACACATGGCCGATGTTTTAACATAATTTTAAGGACTTTTATATGCTTTTCGACTAATATTTTACCAAAATAATTTGATATTTTTAAATTGTTTATAAATAAAATGTTAACTATTTTTAAACATTATTTTAAGGCCTTGGTGATTTTAACGATTTCTTTCGATATCGTTTTTAATTAATTCGGATTTAATTTTCGTTTTTAAAGCTAATTGTTATTGTTTTATGAACTTTTAAGGACACTTGTTAATAACAATATAAAATGAATGATTTTAACCTTTTATTGAATTGTTTTAACAATGTTTATTGACAAATACTATAGTAACATTAATATCTATAAACAAAATTCGTTATAATAATACTAATACCCCCCTTAATTGGCAAAACAATTACTTGGCTACCGTTTAGGGGTGTTATTACAAACTAGTGTATTATTTATTGCTCATATACGTTATATTTAATTTAAGGATGTTGTTACTGCACTTATAAACAATTTTAATAGCGTATTTTTGATGAATAAAATTATCTAAATACAATTATTACTAACTAGACAACAATTATATTGTATATACATTAAAAGTAGATAATTCATACATCCGGTAATGTTTATAACTTACCCGTCAGTGACGAGGGAGAATCCGCCAATATTATCACACATCACCCTTAGATAAAGGCATCGTTGTTTATAACATGGTCCGTTAGTGTCGGGAGACACCTTTAGAAAATGCCCTTATAATATAGTATAGTATGATTGTATACATAATTATAATGGCGTATTTAACTAAACTATTCATATATAAATAATAGCAATAGCAAGCGTAACTTTTCGAGAGGCCTCTCTTTTAGAAGTGTTCAAGAACATCAACATTTGCAATAATATTTGTATAACAATTAAGAAAAGAAACGTTTTTATTTATAGATTTTTACAATGTTTGGAATGTTTAATACTATAAAGAAAAACAATCTTAATATCTAGTTTTGGTACAAAAAACAAATTAAAATTATCTTACATGTTCTAGAAACCATCAGTACTGATAATTTAATAATAATAAAAAAAACAAAAGGAAAAAACAATTCTTATTTCTATAACACAAACAGATCAATAGGGCGTATGAATTTGCCAATAAAGTCATAATATGCAAAATCAACAGCCAATAAACACTAATTAAGTCAACAACAATTATCGGTTAACGATTATAATAAAAATAAAGTTTTTGTTTTTAAAGAAAATAAACGTAAGATTAGTGATATAATAATAAAATCACAGTTTAAATTCAACTCAGATGATTTACCATTCATCTTCATTTTCTTCGGTTGCGGCGATGTTGCCGAAATCTGTCGCTTGTCCGAAATCATCCTAAAGCATTCAAAAACATAACATAAATACTAATAAATACATCAAATAGGGAAAATGTATACTTTTGCTATGGCGAAAAGAACATATACATCATTATTTTGTACTATTATTAGAATATAATGCATAAAATTACTTTATAATTATAAAAAAATATTTATTTACATTTGAAATTTAACACTTATTTTTGAATTTATCGCTTCCCCTTCCATTTAACAATGATGCCAATCAAGTAAAACTAAAGAAATCATTTTGTTAGTATGGTAGTAGGTTATTTTTAACCAGTTTCACCTCGTTCGTAAACAAAACAGCGTAAAATACTGATTTGAAAATATTAAGCGTATTGAAAAGTGTAAAGAAAACTAGAAAAATCAAATGACAGATCAGAACACAATACAGCAATGTGCGCCAACGTCTAGTAATAAAATAACCCCATTATCTACTTGCAATGTCCTAATCTTGACAAAAAAAAAAAAAAAGATCAAGGGAGAATGACGTCATTCTCCCTGGACGCGAATACTTTTTAAAACTTATATCTTCAAAACCAGAGACTTTAAAATTAAAATAAAAAAATAAGGTAATTCTAGAATTATAAAAATTTGCATAAAAAAAAATCTAGCCCAAGCGACTTCTTTTTGTTCCCTCATCTAAAATTTGCGCTCGGAGGACAGAGTTTTTCGTCAAATGAAGAGGCAATCACCTTCGTGAACAATTATTTTGCAGAGAAAAACGCCAAGTACTATTTGGACGGGTTACAGAGATGGGAGCATCACTGGGAGAAGTGTGTAGAGTTACAAGGAGACTATGTTGAAAAATTAAAAAAAAAATCTGAAAAAATGTCTTGTATCTTTGTTAGGTCGGAAACTTTTCAGACCACCCTCGTATATATATATATATATATATATATATATATATATATATATATATATATATATATATATATATATATATAAAAAAAAGCTCACCCCGCCTCGAACATCTCGTCCACCGAACCCGCCATGGCTGTAGTTGCCGCCTCCGCTAGACGCCGCCGACTGTAACCACTCCGGGATGGTTTGTTGTGCCTGCTTCAGGATGCGTACTAAATTGGGAGCTAGAGCGCCGTCATGCGAGCCGTCGTAGAAGCTGGTCGCTTTACCCCGATTACCCACACGTCCAGTACGCCCGATTCGGTGAACGTACTCATCAATGCTCTTCGGGAGATCGTAGTTGATCACATGCTTCACATTCTTTATATCTGTAAAACGTTATAACGTTAGTTTAAAACGAATTTTAAAACCGTTGTAAACTTACCTAATCCTCTCGCTGCAACATCTGTAGCGACTAAGATGTCCCGGTGTCCCGTTTTGAAATCACGTAAGGCTTCCTCTCGTTCACGTTGGAGCCGGTCACCATGAATACTTGTAGTGCGTAGATTGTTCTCGCTTAAATACGTCGCGATAAAATCTGCATTTCGTTTGGTTTCGACGAAAACTAAAGTCCTTGCTACTCCTATACACAAAGAAAAACAAACGAAAAAGATAATAAATATCTATAAAATACACAATTTTATATTTGATTTAAGATAAAAGATATATATTTAAGGTGTTAAAATTACCTTCTTCGTTGAGAAGTGCTAGGAGTTTGGGTCGTTTTTGGAATTTGTCTACCTCGTGGAAGATTTGCATAACATCAGTACAGGCTCCACCAACGATGCCGACGGTGATGAACAAGTATTCGTTGAGGAATTTTGCTGCTAACCGTTGTATTTGTTCAGGAAATGTTGCCGAGAACATTAGAGTTTGTCGGTCGGCAGTTGCTACCATTGTCTCATGCGACATCATCTGTTCAATCGCTGGCAAGAATCCCATATCCAACATTCGATCTGCCTCGTCCAAAACGATGAATCGCACCGATGAGAATGTGATGCGATTACGGCTGACGAAATCGTTCATTCGCCCAGGCGTAGCAACCAAAATATGGCACCCATTCTAGAAGACACACAAATAATAAACATTATTTATATTAGATGAAGAAGATTGACGAATACGAATTCTTATGAAATGTAACTTACCATAATATGCGAAACTTGATGGTTGACTGATGCACCACCATATGTCACGACTGTTTTAATCATAGAATCATGAGCAAATTTGCGGGCTTCTGCCCCGATTTGTATGGCTAATTCACGAGTGGGGGAGACGATTACAACTTGGGGTTCACAGTGGCTCCCATCAGCGAACAACTCCACTTTATCAGTTAATAGTGTGTGGATGATTGGCAACAAAAACGCTGCGGTTTTACCCGAACCAGTTTGGGCGCAAGCCATCACATCTCGGCCGCCCATTATAATCGGAATTGCAACCTTCTGGATCGGCGTCGGCTTACTATACCCGGATTTCTTAACGTTTTCGAGTAAGATCGGTCGTAATCCGGATTCCACGAACGAAGTAATCGCTGGAATTATGCCGTCCCCAGTTACTTCCACCGGAATATTATCGTAATTCTCAAAATTGATGCCGGATTCGATGCCAGTACCAAACATCTCCTTAGGATCATCAGTTGGATCAGGTGGTATATAAATCTCGCGCGGTTTTTCAGGGGCAGCGTTATCCCCACCGAAATCCCCTCCATCGTTATCATTATGGCCACCCCGGCCGCCACCTCTACTTCCTCTGCCCCCACGACCCCCTCGGCCTCCTCTACTACCGCCATCCCCAGAGGCACCTCCCCAACCACCACCACCATCATCGTTTCCACCTCCCAACGAATCTCCATTATTCTCGTTGTCACCACTATTACCGCCCCACTCATCGCTTCTGCCACCACGGCTACCGCCTCGTCCTCTTCCACGGCCACCCCGACTGCCTCCAGAAGATGCACCCCAATCATCGCCATCTCCATTAGCGTTGTTGTCGTAGTTATTGTTACGATAACTACCTCCACGACTGCCTCTTCCACCGCGGTCTCCACGACCACCACCGCGATTTCCTCTTCCTATTTACCAAGAATAATAATATTTGCTGCTTTATTGAGGATGTGGTTTGATAACATTTGTATTCATCAACATTGTTGATAAATTGTACTTACCGCCGCCTCTCGAAGAGCCCGAGTTGTCATCATTGGAGTCGCCGCCCCAGCCACCGTCATCATTGGCGGCTTTCGTAAACCCACGTCCCTTGCTGAAATTCCGGCCCGAATCTACGTTTTCGCTTGCAAACCCGCTACTTTGAGCCTAACACCAAAAAAATAAAACACGAATATATTAATAAATCAATAATCATTGTTAACCTTACAATATAGTAAAACAATTATGTATTTAAGATCAACAAAGTATTCAAAAGAAAAACGTTATAATGTTAAGCAACAAGTTGTGGACAGTGCATATTTTAACAAGACACCAATGTGTTTAGTTGATACAAGATACAACGCAATTTATAAAAAAAATATTGGCTCAAATCCTAAGACTGTTTAAAATTACCCCATCATTAATAAAATATGTATAAACTTACGCCTGTCGAAGGAGAATCATTCCATTCATCATCCATGTTTCTGCTGAAAACTACAAAATCCTGAGTCAACAAAAATGCTTTGTTTGTCGCACGTGTGGTATTAAACAAATAAATAAATAACCTCGCCTTAATACTTATGCATCTAAAGGCATACACTAACTAATAATTAAAAATTAATAATTATGCTGTTTTTACCTAATGAGAACTTAAATATTCAACAAAAAATCACGAAAAATGATTCACAATATCAGAGCCAAAGGTTGTGAGGCTACTCAGACAACAGTGGACACTGGCGGCAAAATAAACCGGCAATTCGACCAATGAGAGCTGCTGACCACTAACAAATTTAACGGTTTTTTACCATAACGTACAGCCCATCAACATACAGATTTAAATTTGGTGATTTTATGTTGCCCTTACTGCAGTTACATTTTGCAATTTTCTTTAATAAATAGGGCACATTACGATCGATATACATTATAAAATAATTAGATGTGTAATACTAAATTAAATATCTAATGAAAATATGTATTTATTGTTCATTTGTGTTAATTTTTAAAATTTTATTTAAACTACGTACTGTGATTGGTCAAGCGATAACCAATCAAACAGTTAGTTTAGAGACGAGATCTATTTAGAAAATTCAGTTTTTGCACAAAGAATACATATTTATTTCACTAACTACAAACTGTCATTGGTTGGCGATGTGATCAATCACGAACTATGATTAGTGAACGTTTAGATTATTATATAGAACGCACACTTACAGTGTAGCCACTCGTAATTTTAAGTTGGCAACACTGTTGTGTGTAGCCATTGAAGAATTTCAGTAAGAAATATCTGAAATTATTTGGATTTGTGTCAAGACTACACCATGAATTCTGCTAAGGTATTTATTTAATTACTTTGAAAACGTTTCGAATCAACAATAGATTAGTAACTACGTTTATTGAGCGTGTTGATATTGATTTTCTATAAATTATGTAATCTAGCTGGCATATATTTATACAAATCTGTAAATCGTTTCAGAGAACGTTAGCTTTAGCACAAATCTGCGCGAGACAATGCAGCTCAACCCAAGCACCGGCTTCATCGTATTTTCATGCTCTGAAAACCAAACAGGCCAAATTTCAGTGCGATGATGGCCTACCTGTTTTCCTGAAGGGTGGACTTACGGATAAGCTGTTATACCAAACCACCATAGTACTATGTGCAATTGGTATGGGAATGATGGGGAAACTCTTCTGGGATTTGGCTGTGCCAAAGAAGTGAATATTTAATATGTTTATAGTTGTAAATGTAGATATTCCAGTTTAAAATGTTTTATTATATAATAAATTACTATTTAAAATAGCATTTGTTTTATTTTTATAACAACCCTTATACTAGAAACCATTTTGAATAAATAAATAGAAAATGGCGGCGTTAAATCACGAGGCCGTTGGAGAAACAATTTGTTGTTATTTTTGAATTGGTTTCAAATCTTTCATAATGAATTCCGCGAAAGTAATAATATTTATTAGTAATTAAATTGAATTAAAGCTGAATTTTATTTCAGAGAACATTTACTTTGGGTCGACTATGTGTAAGACATTTCAGCAAAGCTAAAGGTGAGCCCTCAGCACGTTTTGCTGCGCTGAAAGAGAAACAGGCGAGATTTCAGTGCGATGATGGGCTGCCGATATTTCTGAAAGGCGGCACTATGGACAAAGTACTTTACCAGGGTACCTGGGTGTTGATACTCATCGGTGCGGGAATGATGGTCAAATTATTCTGGGATTTGGCGAAACCAACATAGATGTTGTTTATTGTAATGAAATTTATATAATTTAATAAATTACTGTTAACGTATTTCATTGTTTTATTTAACAATCCGAAAATGTACAAATGCTCTCTGGCTTTAATAGACGTATAAACGAACAATTTAACGCGCATATTACGAATTTCAGAGAGCAATATCACAACTATAAATGCGAATTTACATTCAACATTTATTAAAATTCACAGTCATATAAAAAACACACAAACAAACAATTACATTTCGTCCCTTACTTTATCGTTCTGTTCCATTTCGACTACAGTAACATTTTCCTGAACTAACATTGTATTTGTTTTCGTTTTATTCACAGAATTCGTTTTCTTTATTTTATTCTCATCAATTTTATCTACCATATTCACATCAATATATTTAGTTTCAACAATTTTAGCGTCAAGTTTTAATTTTACATCCTTCCGTTGCGCTTTTGTAACATCTTTATCGAATTCCGAAGAGAGAATTTCGTCTGGTTTCAATTTAAAATCTTTATGTTGAGGCGCTGCTTTTGGGGAATCCAAAGCATCTTTCTTTTTAGGGATTGGTTTTTGGATTTTGGTTACTTCAATATCCAGATTGTTTGTCTCTAGTTTAGGATTTGTGGTTTTTGTGATTGGTTCCTGGATTTTCGTAGATTGGGGGTTTAACTGTTGTAGTTCAAGTTTAGAGTCTTTATTTTTGGATTCTTGGACTCTAGGAGTTTCAGTAGTTATATTCGGAACATCTTTGTTTTTAAGAGTTGCACTTTCGTAACTTTGAGACTGTGGTTTCTTTTTCGGTTGGGTTTTATCGATTTTCGGAGTTTCATTAAGAATATTTTGATTTACGAGCGTTTGTTTAAGAGCTTCAGTCTTTAATTTTGTTTGCTGCATTAGTTTCTTAGTAGTTTCTTTGGCACGAGTTAAGTCTTTTATTAAATTATCATCAATTAATTTCTGTACATTTTCTTTTATATTCTTTACTATATCTACAGAATCCGAATCGATTATTTTATTTATCAGTGCTTTCAGTTCTGTTTTAACATCATCCTCATTGATTTCCAGCGAATCGTCAACTATTTCCGATCCTATATCGTTTTCTATTCGAACTTCTGGTTCTACTTCAACAGAATCATGCACAATTTTTCCTGTTTCAACAATGTTTGTGACTTCTGAGCCCGTTTCTACAGATTCCTCAAGTTTTACATCCGATTCCAACGATTCCTGAACTTCTAGAAGCACTCCGTCAGACTCCTCAACACCCAGATATACTTCAGCTGATTCTATAGCGTTTGAAAAGATTTCTTCTGATTCTACCACTTCAGAATCTAAATCGTTTGCTAGCGATTGTTTCTCTTGCATGCGTTCTATCTCCTCTGATTCCTCTATTTCTGTGTATTGAGAAGAAACTTCTTCAGTTTCTAGTTGTAGTTCTTCTTCTACACTATCAGGCGGTATTTCAATACCTTCTTTGCGTTTTAGTAAAAATAAATACGGTTTCGTTTTGATTTTAATGGGCGGAAGTTGATGGTAGTTGAAATGCAAGCCTGCGAAACCCTCTATTACGTCTAGAACCTCGTGTGTTTTTGAGTAGGGTTTCAGGTTTGAGGAGTATTTACTCTTAGCTTCAGTGAGTAAATGAGTAAAGCGTAACATTTGCGAACCGGGCGTTAAGTGTTCATCTTTACTGTATCTTAAATTATAAATTATATAAACGTAGTTGCGACAAAGAAACGCCGTGTAAAATTACCTCCAAGTATCGTTGATTTGCGTAAATCTGGACACGCCAGTTTGAGCTGCTAAATTAGCTATATGTAAATGGACGAATGGCTCATTTCGGGCGATTTTATGAAATCTAGAAATCGCTGCACCCCCGGGGTAGTTCGTAGTCGAAATACTCAACATAAATAGAGTGAAAATAATGTTTAGGATCAAATGGGCCGCAACTCCATACGATAATAAGTTATATATGAGTGTTTTCTCGCGATTTATCCATCTAAATATGTTCGCAAACCGATCATATACAAGATAATAATTGCGCATACATTTAAACTTACATTTTATGACAAGCACTCGCTGCGGACGCGTTTAAAATCGGAAACACATATATAATAAAGCGGAGTTCTTTGTGGGGTAAAAACGAGTATAAAAACACAAAAATCAAAGCAGGAACGATCAATTTCCGTATTCGCGCATCCAAAAGAACACCTATAGGAACTAGAAAGACGGAGAAGACCATACCGCGTGGTATAGCCGAATAAAAATACCAAAAAAACGGTGATGTCTGACCAAAGAGTTAAGAATTGTTTTTATACTAAGTCCTATTTTTTCGCGTATATACTATACAGAAGGATACTCCATAGTCTGAACTACGATTTAAAACAGTGTTAAACCATAGAACTTCGCCTTCCGGCCATAAAAAGCGATTCCAAAATATAGAATCGATAATTATAGTTGAGAAAAGAAATACAACACCTGCTGGTATCGAAGTTTTAATTAATCTATAGATAAAATTATTAATATAATAGTAGAAAATCAATGTAGTCTAAGTATGTTTGACTTACTCTGAAACTGTTATTCGTTTATATAATAAATCGTAAATGAGTAATAAACCTAGAAGTAACGCTAATTCGATTCGAAAAATGATAATTGCGGCTGCTGAGAAATATATGAATTTTGTTGTAGCTTTTTGTAACCAAAAACTCACGGCGTAAAGTACTAGAAGGTAAAAGCGATTACAATTTGTTTATTGTGTTTATAATTAGGAACGCACCTAAAGGTAACGCCATGATGTTTGGTAATGGTCGCGTTAAATAGTAAATAAAATGGTATTGTGATAGTGTGATTGCTAAAAACCATATTGCCCATTTTTGACCGAACACAGCCTCAAGTGATTTCGTAAACGTGCGAAACGCTGTGATTACGATCACACCGAGTGTTGCCCGTACTGTAAGTGTTAAATAATAATCATTTAGGGTTCTTTTAAAGGGGTGACTAGGTACTACCTAAATATTGGACCCAAAATTTATTCAAATCAAACAATTTTAATAAGACAAAGATTGGAGAAGAGAGAAAAGACACAATTACTGGACCGATGAAAGTACGCGGGACAACACCAGGAAAATCATTGTGATCATACTAAAAAAAAATAATACATTTACCACTGATCTTGGCTCCGAAAGAACGTAACGTACCTCGGTGATGTTCAACCGATGGTACAATATGTCATGGATCGCTTGTAAATTAAAGCTTTCTTCAACTTTTGTAAATGGGCAATACACTAAATGTGCAGCTGCAACTATCATCATAATTTGCGACATCTTTTATTGATGATTTTACTAATAATATTATATTTACATAACGTTTTTGTACACAATACATCGGAAACCAAAATAGATCTAACCTTAAAATCTGACAGCTAACTCATTCGTCAGTGTTGCCACACAAACATAAAAATATTCAAAACACCATTAAAAAACTAATTACAATGAAATTTACATTAAACCTCACAAATTACACGTTTTTTATCCTTCTAACGCCTCTAACATACTCATTCATGAAATATTAACTTAAATCATGCTTATAACAAAGAAATTAAACCAAAAATAGTTTACAAAATCATATAATTTTCTTTAATTGAACAAACTGACCTTTACACAAACAGTGACCCTCAAACATTTTAAAAATAACACGCTTACGCGGGAATTTATTATAAAAACCTTATCTTCATTTATATATTCTATAAATTAATTACTTAGTGATAAGTATATCTTGTAAAAACTCACATATCTGCTCTAAATTTTTATTCACATCAATCTCTAGTTGATATAAACTACTTTCCTGGCATTTATAATCAGTTTTCACACTTTCATGTGCGTCGTTTTGAAAAAACACTCTCCGAAAATCAATTTGCTTTACATCGGACTTTAGTTCCGGCGTTTTCGTTAAAAAATCTTTCAAAAATGATCTCAAATATTGTACAAACAATTTTAAATTGTCCAAATCAATTAAATTATCAGTTTTAAGCTCGATTACTGTAATCATCCAATTCCAAAACGACGACTCATGTTTTTTCCAATTAAAATAGTTTTCGAACATATCCGAAATGTTTTTGATTTCTCTCAAATACAATTTCAAACTTTCAGGATGCTTTAAATGATTTAACTCAGCTATAGATAATTGTTTGGTGTTGTTTGAATCGTTATGAACGATCGCGATGATTTTTTTCGTTTGTTCATCGAATTCAGTTGTTAATTTAATATTTTTGTCAATTTTGCCGATTAACAACAATAAATAATTGTATAGATGTTCAAAACTATCATACGTCGCGTTGTTTGGTTGAGTTTGTGGTCTGGGATCAATTTTCTGAAACTCTTGGCTGAGAATCGATTTGGAAATTTTATTTTTAATTAAATCACTTAAAATATCTGTGTTTCCGATTAAAAATGCTACAGCTAATAAAAGCTCTCTGCTGTTTGAGTGATCGGATAAACTATAGAATTGTAGATTTTTGTAATTGTGACTGGCTAAAAAGATTTTTATGTTTTCGTGTATGTGTGATGTTTGGTCACAGTTTTGGGACATTTTATGGAGTAATATCCAGAAAATGGACACCTATATAGAAGGTTTAAATCATATATAATTGGGTGAGAATATATTTTATATAAATATATATATATATATATACTTACAACGTTTTCGTCGTTGTTGAATTTTGCAAATTTAAAATGCTCAGGTTTTAATAAATCGGAATTAAATAATAAATTAAAAAAATTACTAAGCGAGGTAAGGATTGCTTTAATGTTGGCCATTTTAAGTTGTTTATCACCTCAAAAATAATGAAAAGCGGGATACTAAAACAGTAACAAAAAATTAGGGATTTTTCTGGATGCTTTTCATGGATATTAAAGACAATTTTAATAATTATAACATCCAAATATACGCCATTTTATTTCAGCGACTGCACTAACAAAATTCAAAAAACTATAATACAAAATGCTATCTACATTTGGTAACTTTTTACATAACAAATATGAAATAACAACCCAGTGAAATGACAGCTGTTTAATAATAAATCTCTATTTTTTTTCTTTATGTGTTCTGTATATTGCTATTTTTCATCAATTTTACGGAAATTCCGGATACGAGGGAATGATAACAATAAATAGTGAAATTGTTTATCGTAAGTTTTGAGAATCGTAATAAATGAAGGGGAGAATTGTTTGAATTATTAGTTTAGCCTATGTAGACACGGATTATTTTAAAGTGATATTGCGATTTTAATGCACTTTGGGTGAATTTAACGTGTGAAATGCTACTATGAATTTTATTTACCAGTCAAATTCGGATATGTTGTTTTTAAGTTTTTATTTACCAACTTTAAGAACTAATTTAGACTAGATGGGGGATGAGAATGTATAGAACACAAATTCAGTGGATTTGATCGATTATTTACTTGTAGGACTTACCAATTTCTTTATTTAACAACTTTCGCTGTATGTTTGCTGTAACTTTTAACATTTAGAACCATTGTTTGACAATTGTCAGACGTATGGTGCCACCTATAACAATTAGGGCGAACTAACTAACCAGAAGTTCCAAAATCTTAAAATAATCCGCGTCCTGAAAGATTTGAAAAGTGATTTTATACTTTCTTTTTTAATCTTATTAAATGTACACTGGCACTTGGAGCAAGCGTACATAGAGATATGCAATATGTATACGTTAATCTCAAATTATAAATATTGCCGTTTAATTTTTAATTTCAAATGTAAGAGTTTAAATTTTAATACAGAGCCGCATTGGCCCGAAAAATGGGCCTCTCTCTCTCTCTCTTTCTATAAATTTAAACCTGAATTAAAATGTATCGTAGCGCAATTTATAATTTGAGTATTATTTCTAGAAGAGTTAGATTATTGGGGTCTATCTAGTTTGAGTCAATTTTACAGTCGGAAAAACGAAAATGTTGAACGTGAACTTTTCAGTTCACAATGTCACACACATACACACACACACACATTCTAATATTTAATAATTTTCCCTAGTCTATATAAAGACATCACAGAAATATTACATGTTCGTGTGATGCGTCAGTCCTAACGGTGCATTTTTATAAGTCCATTTTTTGTTCCGAAATTTAAGTTACGATTTTATTATAAAAGATATGGTATGTTTTGCAAACACTCAGTAATAATTCTTGTATTTAATCAGTCAGTTGCTCACTTTTGGTTTAGTAACGTTATAGTTTTTACATGGCTCGGAAAAGCGCGTTATTAACCCGTATCGGACCGGCCGAATACCCTCAGTACCATTTACGAAATGTAATAAATACGTACGCGCAACATGTAAGTTCGCCCATTCCCGTAAGCGTAATATGAAACGAAATGGGTGTACCCATTGATTGTAGCGCGTTATATGCGCGAATGGTCAAACTTGCGAGGTCCGTTAGAGGTTAATAAATTATTTAACACTTTCATCATTTAAACATACCATTCTTTAATGTCTTTGCTATCGCGTTTTTTCTTTAATACAGCTCCTTTATCACCATTTCTTACAGTACCATTCATCTGGTACTGCGTTTGTCCATTATTTCCATTACTTCCATTGCCTAATAGGGCCGTATTAGGCCCTTGTTGGTACCCTTTCCCATCATCAACCTTATACGAGGGGTCGCTTCGCGATTTAAACTTCAAAATCACTAAAATAATCAAAATAACCGCGATCAATGCGCCAGCGATTATCCCTATGATCAACGCGATTATTTCCGATAATTCCGAAGTGACGCGTTCGGTTTTTCGGTTAGTAGTTTTCACAGTCGGATAATAAGGATTTCGGAAGGTTTGGGTGTCTGTCGAAGGTTCGGTTGTTAAGATTGTTGTGCTAGAACCGTCCGTAGATAAAGTGGGTGAGCTGAGTCTAGGGGTTTCTTCGGGTGGGGAAGACTCTGCTCCTGGGCGTGTTGTCGGGCTGAACCCGTCCGTAGATGGGGACTCTGTAGTACTATCAGAGGTGATACCATCTGGTACTTTCAACGTAGCATTATCTGAAGTAGTACTTGAGCCTGGGTGGGTTATGACTGTGACATAAACACCAAATTTTGGTTTATGTTTCCGCAAATTATACGTTTCCGCTTCATTTTTCAAAGAAATTCTTCGAATAAAACTTATAAACAACTAAATTATCTTTCATTTCTCTCGCGAAGTTTTTCCCATATCTCAAATCATACTTCGAGATACAGGACATAATATAAGCAACACTATTTTAATAATGATTGGAGCATTTAAATATATAAATAAATAAAATATTTACTTATTTTTCGTTCTTATAACAAGAAATAACCAGCAATAAATTGTTTCTGATAAAAAAAAAACCTATATAAATACCTAAACCAGTTGTAGAAGCTACGACCTCCTCGGTGGTTGTTTCTCCACCTCCAGATCCGTTAAAGCAATCCTCATCGTCACAGGGTTTATTTTCCGTTCCTCCATGTTGTCTTCCAGGGAAAGATTTCGGTGTAGTGGTCGGTGGACGCGTTGGAGGTACGTATACTGGAGTAATAAGATCATCTCCGGAGCCGGATTCGAAGAGCGGTGTGCATTGATCTTCATCGTCTTCGTTGCAACCGGATCCAGCACCAGAGAAGACGAGATCGTCCATAACACCCGGAAAACCAGAGGCTGGTGTCTAAATAATGGCGAATATTATAAATAAAAATTAAGTTATTATGGAAAAATGAGTACCTGTTGCATTTTTTGATCATGTCTTTCTAATATCCCTGTCATAAGTTGAACATCTCCGCGGATGGATGTATGCGAATCCTTTTCAGCTGCTAGATCTAGAACTCGCATTCCATTGACCACAACGCCGGCTAATATGCCGGTGAATGGACGCTCGACGCGCGATTTGCCACGATTCCATTTGCCGCCAATTTGGATCTGTGATTGGCTGTTAAAAACTTGCAATTGATGACCTAAAAATACGACCAGTCACAGAATTTCATTGCCGATTAATCACTGCGTTAAAATTACCGGTTGGGTGGTTGTTCTGCACATTAAAATCATCGATTTGCAATGTCGAATTGGCCCCAGAACGTCGAAATCTCACGACGTGGTACGCGTTATCGTTTACCTTCACCGAAATTTCCCCTAACGGATGGTCGTTTGTGCCCATGTTGTAAACCATAAATACATTTCCTTCCACCTAGAATATTCTTTAAATAAATAACGAATCCATTTGAAAAACCTTGGCAATCTTACAATTTCCAGCTCGATGTAATCGTTAGAAGTACCGCTAACAACTCGTAACAAAACAGCGTCTTGTTTCGTTGTTATAAAGCCTAAAGCAATTGCATCTTCCGTCATTTCCGGTCGGCGATCTTCCGGAAATGTATACGTAATTATTCCACGGTTTGGACCGAATTCATAAGCCACAGATTCTTTAAAAGTAAACACATTTAACGGTAACAATTTGCAAAATTGTAAAAAGACTTAAATAAAGTACCATCTGAGCATGTAGGGCCTGTAAATGACGTCATATCACAGTCACAAGTGTATGAATGCCATTGTTGCACGCAAATACCCCGGTTGGCGCATACATTGTGACTACATTTTGCTGCTTGTCCTATAAATAACATTTTTCAGATGTTACAACAATTTAAAAGATGATTTACTCAAAAATGGTGCATTATATGAAATAACTTATTTAATAAAAATTATAGATAACAATCATTTCTATAATTTTTATTTAAATGATTTTCCTCCAAGTCAAACCATTTACGAGATACATTCGGATAGAGTACAAACCTTCACATCCGGTCGCAACTAATGAACTATGCACAACCGAATCTTCTAAAACATTCGGAGATTCTCCATTGAAGTCTAAACCGGCTAAGCACCCCTCAAACCCGTGTTTAGAGTGCAACTCTTGAGGTAACTGTGAATAGAGGTCCTTGTGCAAGCCTCCCAAATATAGAATACCCTCCAGTTCCAAATTACCAACCCCTTCTGTAGTGGCAACAACAAGATCGTCATCAACCATTAATGTATGTTGTTTCGGCGTCGGCCGTCGCACTGTGACCGTATGCCACCTATTATCGTTCAAATGCGCCCTTAAGTTATCACGCAGCTTAATCGGCCCGTCCCCAACGCTCAAGACATAAGAAACATGACCGTCTACAAGTTCTACGGCGATAAAATCCGATTTGCGGCCACCGTTAAAGAAAATCAACCCGTTTGCCTCGCGTGTTTTAAACATAAAATCGATATGCATAGTTGAATAAGCCCTAAGCATCGGGAGCCCTACAAAGGTGTGTTTCGAACGAAAAGTAACCGGCCGATGCAACGCTTCGAGCGAATGCGTTATGAATTTCGCTGCCACTTTTATATGAGGCATTCCTTTAACAGTTTTCTCAACTGGACTCGATCGAGCAAGGTCTATGTATGAGATTCCATTGAAAATAAATTGTTGTAGTGATCCGATGAAGTTTGGAACGGTGGTAGTCATCCGGACCTCTTCTTCCGGGTGATAAAGCCCACCGAGGTGGATGGTGTTCATCTGCAGCGTGCTTTTTTTAATAAGAACTGTTTCTGCTGTGAGTAGAACTAGTAAAATTAATAAGGGGGCTGTATATTAGATTTTAAACAAGGGTAATGTGGAACTCTTATTTGAACTCAGAAAAAAACATAAAACACACGTTATATTTATAAAACATAGCATATTATTATTGATTATCATAGATATATATATAGAGTTCTACATTTTGTACCCTCTAAACCCACTTCAATAATAAATACCTCTAATCGGACTTTGCGAATCAAGTTGCAGTTTTAAATTGCTCGCTCGTCTCGAAAACCGGATCGTATGCCATTCGTTATCATTCACATTTTGTCCGGCTAATAAAATCTTAGAAACAAACTCGAAAATTACCAATTGTCTAAGTGGTAACCGCCGCGTCGCTAACTTACCTTGTCCCGATCGCCTAGACGTACCGCAAGTCTAACGCGACCAGCAGCGACAGAAATTTCAATTCGGTCCGCGCTTTTTTCCGAATTTGTCGTCATTAGTAGCCCTAAAGCTTTGGCGGTTCGAAATCGTAAGATAAGGTCCTCGGTTTGCGTGTGTGATTCAACGTCCATTAATATTTCGACGTGTTGGGTACCGTTGAAATTAAGGGTTGGAGCTTCTTTACCACAAGTTGGACCGGTAAAAATCGTATCGGTACAATCGCAAATGAACCGGTTCCAACCCTCGAGGCAGAGGCCGTTGTTCAAACAGGGTTGCGACGGGCATTGTGGGGGTTGTATATGGCATAGGGTTTTGATTGATCCTATTTAAAAATAAATTATTTGAAAAATACAATTTTAATTTAATGAATTATAATTATAACTAATTTTTGCGATAATGTGCTATAGAAATAATAAAGTTTATTAACGATTAAAGAATTGTTTGCATGTTCCTGGGGTCAGAATTGTATTGATTTTCATTTTTGTTTATTTTTTTTTTCTTCATTGTACTGAAGGACATGCTATAACGTTGTAGAACAAATTTTCTTTCACGCAATTCCGTAAAACTAATCATTATATTTCTATTTGCTTTATATTGGACGCGAAATCGTTATGAAATCGATTTATTTCAAGGATATTTCAATAAATCAATTTATTTTTGAAACATCAATCTATTCAAGATTTGATTTTTAATTATATGAATAAACGATTAATATTAGAGGAAAATGTTTCTTATACAACTTGTATATAATTAAATTGTCTAGCATTTTTGTCCTAAGTCTAGTCGTTTCTGAATCGTCCAGGACAAAATTACCTCTAAAGCACCCACAACCTAGTTTACTTAAATGTTATACAGTATAGTCTACATTTAGGCGTAACCAATCATTTACTTTAAGATCTATATATTTAAGTCTAAAATTGAGAGGAATTAAGTAAAACGTGAAATTATTTCCAAAACAAACTTCTTATCTATCCGTTTTATAAATTAGCAAAATGTATCAGCATTGTTTTCGAGTACTTATAGTCCGTTCAGGCGCGAATATACAGTGTAAAATCTATTGTGTTTTAATTTACATATCGCATTTCAGATCGTATCTTAATTGTGAATTTAGATTACAAGTTCATTATGTTTGAAGCGAACATAGCTATAAAAACAACTCGACTAAATTTCGGACGAATTCAAAACTGTCATTCGCTACAGATTATTTCACAGAACTCTGTTCTAATTGCGACAATTTACGTTAGAAAGACAAGTAATTACTCTATTTTATAGTGTTTTCTGTACTGAAATATAAATTATTCAACACCTATCTAATGTAATGTAATGTAATACAAAACGACATTATTGCGTTTTTGTTACTATGCCCCTAATATAGATTAATACAGAAACGTACCAGAGTCTTGTTGTCTCGCATATCCAGCAATATCAATCGCTTTGTTATTGATATTAAAATCGCGTAGACATCCGACATATCCTTGCCGAAGGACCGCAGTCCAGACGACGGCTGGTGGAATTATTTCGGTGAAGGGAGGCCCCATGCCTCCGACATACATGGGCCCTGTCAGTTCCAAGGAGTTTGAGTCACCGGTGGTGACGAATTCGGCTGGGGAACCATCGACAGTTACTCGGCCATCGCGGCCGGTTCGCCGGAGGATCAATTCATGCCAGGCTCCGTCGTCTACGCGACGCCGAGACGCCCTGACTTTCACGCTACCAGAGCCTAACTCCAGGTGGATGTAAATGTGACCATTCAAGATTTCAATTGCGAAGAAATCCTCCTAATTATATCAGAATTCGTTTTATAAAATTATTATTATTAATAATAACGATTTGACAATAGTTTTAAAATCAAATTTAATAATTTTTCTTGTGTGTGTGTGTGTTGTGTGCGCGCGCGCGCGCGTGTGTGTTTATTTGCTTTGAAAGCTACTAGTACATCAGAAAAGCGAGGAAGTGAATTTATGCTTTTGACAGGCAAGAAGACCGCATATCTGGGTATTGTATGGTGTTATCTCCGTTTCTAGCAACGTAAAACGTTGTTCGGTGTGGATTGTATGTTTTGTTGTGAATACACCTTAGAAATTCCGTTTTGTATTCAAGGCGCCGTTGAAGTTGAGGTAGGATTATCGTTATTTTTGTCGCGGTAACTAAATGACTTACCATATCCGGTGGCCGAATTCCACCGTTGTACAGTATCAGTCCGTTTGCTTCGTTCGTGCGAAATTTGAACGATATAGTGCCGCTCTTCTTCGCGTTCCAGGGGGGCAGCACCTTAACGCGAAATCACAAATGCGCGCGATTAAAAAAATATATATATACATTCAACTTGTTTTTTCCTATCGATTCATTTTGAAGGATTTTGCTTTATTTTATTGCTCTAACATGGAAGATTGCATGTTGCTTAAAAAAAAAAAACTTCAAACTACGCAATAATAAAGAATTTTGTGGTTGAAAACAATTATTTTACATTGATGTGCACTATTGCACTAAATTGTCGTTTTCCAATTACTTTGTGATTTAAGGTGAAATTGACAAAAATACTTGGGCAATTCCTGCACAATTTCACGCAGGATATACACTTGTCATTTGTCCCATAAAAAGTTCAAAAAGTTGATCCACTTTTCAGGCTGAATTATGACATCTGAAGCTGAAATAGACTATACGTGCGGTTCTACACTGCAGAATAAGATAAATGATATAATATTTATTTTTCCGAGTGTATGGCCTCATGAGAAATTGTGCGGGGCCCTAGGCGACCAGCCATTAATAATCTAAAGAAAGGGGGCTTTGAAAAGCGGT
Organism: Nebria ingens riversi; assembly: GCA_018344505.1. Lineage (NCBI taxonomy): Eukaryota > Metazoa > Arthropoda > Insecta > Coleoptera > Carabidae > Nebria > Nebria ingens. Next base: position 159,741 of record JADQWA010000301.1, read on the forward strand.
GACCAAAACGATATTATATTTATATATGCGAGTTCTTAGAAACTGATGTTATTAAAAATATAATTCATAGAACGAATTACGTGCGGCTGTTCTCTAGTTATGCTAATTTTACGATAATAATAATCGTATTTGTGACACAATTCATACATGCCCTAAATACAGGTTTACAAACTTTATTTTGAAAGTAGGACAAGATATATTTAGGGCTTATTGTGTTCAGGCACTTACGGCTAACAAAAAACTTGTTTGAAGAAAAGACTTCATACCTCTACATCCCTAGTGACCAAGATATCCAAAGAACAGACCCTTACATACCCTCGAAACCTCTCCAGAGCTTGAAAAACGACTGGAGACTCAGTACTGGACTAACCCACTACTTAAAATATAATTTACAAAAACATTTCACAACTCACCAAATGCGAATCCCGCGTTGTAAAAGTGATTGGATCCCCAGGTTCGGCTTCAGGACACTTAAAATCCACCCGGCCCGCGACGGTGATCAATTTGCTTCCAGTTCGACCCAGCTCGATTAGATTTAGACGTAAAGTATCTGCAACGAATTCTACTTTCCGCATACAACCGACAAAGTTATTGTGAACGCGAGCCCCAGGAAGTGCTCTGGTGTTGATGCTGCCACCGACGTAAACTCTACTCGAAGATAACATGGTGAATTTACCAGCTATATGGGAGTGCTCAGCGTAGACGCCATCCACTACTGTTGAGAGCTGGAAAAGAAACATTACATCGTAAACTACGTCCATGAAACCCCGGGCAATACTGTAAATTACCCGGCGAATGGTATACACCGTTAGCCGACAACAAACTTATTTTAAAAATTAGTTAAATCACTAAGTAACATAGTAACAAAATAGAGCATTACTAATTTATAACTGTCATTAACTCCAAATTGGCTCTGCAGATTTAACCCCAGTGTATCGTAAATTAACCGGCAAGTGCGACGCCGTCGGCCGCCAACAAAATCAAATACCGCACTTTTACAATGTACTCACAAAATCAATTTTTATATGTATATACTTTTAGTTTCTATTGGCTTCGTTTGCAATGAGTGTTATTTCGACAGTTTGCAACACTGACGAGCTTAACATTGATAGATATGTAAGAAATGGATCGTTTTATCATTGGTTTTACTAGAGCTCTAGTTTTACCGTTGAGTGATAAGTTTTTCTCACAGACACGCACCGCCATCTAAATCTCGGGCAATATTCGTGCCACACATAGCTCCATAAGGTTGCGCCTCTTCATAAACTTATCACTCAACGGTTTTACGCTTGAATAATGTCAAGCGCGTCAGTGTTGCAAACTGTCGAAAACACACGCACTTCAAAAAGAAGCCAACAGATGGCTCACCCTATTGGTGTATATATGCTTGATAATTGTTTTAACATTAATAAACGATTTAGTTCAAAATAGCGTCCATTGGAGTAGTTAACAAAAAAATAATAGGAACTTAACTAGGACAAGGATTAACGGAAATGCTTTAATTTATAAAGCACACAAAGGAATCTTTGCATTTCCGTTTAGTATACACACGTGTATAGACGGAAAATGCGACGTACTTTTATATAGGTTAGGTCGATTTACACAGGTTAATTTCCTTGTGATCATAAATACTGTTAAGACGAATTATTACGAGCTTAGTAATTAATTGTACTAATCACGTGTTTAGGATAATTAAGAGAGGGCACTTTAAATAGGGCCATGAACATGTTTGATTTAAAGAACAGATGGATTAGGCACAGGATTATTATGATACGTATGGAGATAAATATATAATCGGTAGTTTTGAAATATTTTGTGTGATGTGTTGTGTGCGGGATGAGCAATTCTGTATAACCGCAAATCGGATTAGTTTCTTTCGGAAAACTCGGGCATTTGGAAAATGCTGATAACAATGTATAATAGTCGAAAAAAATAATAAAAATAAACGGACACTCACACCAGTGGGATATTGTATACATGTGTGTGTGTGTGTGTGTGTGTGTGTGTGTGTGTGTATGTGTTAGAAATCATTGAATCGTTGGAAAACTAATGATTTATGCGTTAACGCTTCATATAAACGGTACCACATGGTCAATGTCCCTACTAAATCATATAAGTACCTATTTAATTTATAAAACACTGAGGTTTATAAAATAATGTATTAAACATTATTGAGTATGCCCCCTTGCGGATTTATGTGCAACTACGCCCCTGACCTAAATATCCTGCAACTATTTCCATTGTAAGGATTTATTTTCCTAGTTAATCTTTACAAGTGACTGCCCTAAATGACAAAGGAAAAGATGCTTGGCTCTTATTTCTTTAGTTTTCCCTTCACTAGACTTTCCACCGTGTTCAAATTATTGCCCGGAGTTTTCTTTCAGTTTTCAGAGCTGGAAATAAATACAAACGCATCCAACAATACCGAACTGTAATGCGGTGTTGCCTAGATCGCGCTCGACATTTAGAAACTATGAAATCGAATTAAAAACTTTTATTTAAAGAATCCTACGTAAAGTTTAAATATTAATTTCTCGGATTTTTTAAATAGCATTATGGAAACTCTCCTAATTGGTTTAACGTCACAAGAATTACACTCGACTTTGGGGCACGTCACTACGTTTACATGTAGCCACCCAGAGCCATTCACAAATTGATTTAATCCGATTACACTCGTTACGTGTGCAGAGTTTTGGACATAACTTTTGTCCCCGAAACTTCTATGTGATGTTTAGTTGCGAAACTTGATTTATACTTAATATTATAATATGCAATTAGGGTCTTCAATTCATAAATCACCTAATAGATGTTTAGTTTGTCAGCAACCCGCAGTACATCTAAGTAGGGTTGCTCATTAGTTGTTGAACATGGTGATTTATTGTTGAAAGCGATTATAAAACAAATAAAAAATGGTTTGTGTTTTCATATGTGGAATCCTCATTTTTCATTTCAGTAATCTTCTAAATTACAAAAATGCTCCAGTACATCTGATTGTAAATTTTAAATATTTATAAACGTCAAAAAGTACAGAATAATTTATATATTTTTGTTTTTTTTTGTTCGCTCGGTAAGAAATTACACGTTTTGCCCTTTGAACAATGTCAAACGTGTCAGTGTTGTTAACTGTCGAAAGATCACGCATTTAAAAAAGAAACCAACAGATGGCCTACCCTAAATACATATATATATATATATATATATATATATATATATATATATATATATATATATATATATATATAAATTGATTCCCTCCACCCCAAGCCAACCACAACGTATTACATGTTTAAAAATAACGCCTACTTAAAAGTCTGTATGTTTGCTGATGAACCTAAACGTAATACTAATGGCCTATATTTAAGGCGAAGGTTAAAAATAAAAAGTCCAAGGGCTACACTCCTGTACCAGGTGGAGACCTCCTAAAATTTAATTTATCAACTCCGACAATCATGTATTATTAAAGTGTCCACCGTCTAAGTGAAATTCATTTTTCATTCGCTAACAACATTGATTTTAATTAATGATATACAAAGCTATCGTAACAAATAGTCCCTAATCTAACTACTTCTTGCAAATAATCGATTTCAAATCAATCAAATCATTCCTTTTCGGGCGCTACACGAATCAAACTACGTTAAACAATAATAATTATATTTTAAATTGCCATTGAGATAATGTTAGCGCATGTGTTCTGGGATATACAATTATGTAAACGTCAACACAAGACATTTTTCTTGTTAACAGTCACTTATTAAATAATATGGTAATTACAGTTAATTGAAATATATGACACTTGTGGTGGGAGTAAAAAACGAGGGTGGATTTTAATTTGAAGTCAGTCGCTTTACATAAAATTAAATATATATATTTATATATATATATATATATTTTTTTTTCTTACGAAATAATTCTTCTAACTAAATAAAAAACCATTCTTCTATACACTAAATGTAACGCTGTTTTAAATATTTAAACAGCATCTTATTGGACATAGTTTTAAGTAGATCTTACTGACTTATTCCGTAGATACATTAGAATATTTAAGTTAGGCGAAAGTTTCACGGTGTTTTTATTATTTAAAAGTTTGTAAATAAATAATTAATTCACTCACCCTGCAGAAGCTGGTAATTGCTGAAATCTGTAACAAAAAAAAGACACAAAATAATATTTTCATTTCTAATTTCAAGTTCTAAACGAATTTACACAGTATTATCTTCTGGGTTTGATACTTGAGCCCTAAAGGATGTATTTGCGTTTATATACACATTAGTGTACATGTTACTTTTGCGCTCTTACATATAATTTATTTAGTAATATTTACGTACTGATACAAGTTGAATTATTAATAATATATATTTATATATAGTTCAAAGTAGACAAATATTTATTTATATATATAAATATATAGGGTGAGTCATCTGTCGGTAACTTTTTAAAGTGCATGTTATTTCAACAGTTTGCAACATTGACGCGCTTGACCTTGATGGATATGTAGTGTGAAACCTTCGCTGTAAGAAATAGATCGTTTTAAGCGCATTAGTGTTGCAAACTGTCGAAATAATAAGCACTTTAAAAAGAAACCAACAGATGGCTCATCCTATGTATATATATATATATAACGAAAATGTTTGAAAACTGCTAATGGTCTTACCTCTTGTATGCGGCGATGTACGCTGACCTTGTGCCACTGGTTATCGTCGAACCGAACTTTATTCGGTTTGATAACCATTTCCTGTTTGCCATTGGCCAGGCCCATCGTTAAACTGAGACCGCCGTCTTTGATGGCGACGTTAAGGTAATCGGTACCATCACCTGAAGACACACCAAAAGAAAATAAAGTCCCGTAAGGATTGGCGTGAAACATTACTACGATTAAATTTGAAATCTAAAGACAATGGGGGTAGAAATGTAATACTAGATATCTACTAAAGTGTATGACCAGGATATATGCAAATTCAATTGTTCTAATGCAGTTAGTCATGTATATATAACAATATATAATTTATATATATATATATATATATATATATATATATATATATATATATATATATATATATATGCATCAGAGTCGATTGAAATGACGTCGGAATAGTGTTCCAGTTTCAGGATGTTGGGAGTTGACTAAATTAGAAGGAAATTGATATCGGTTTGACAATGCATTATGCAGATGGGGGACATAGTGACCTCATACGTGCGTTTGATGTGGTCACACGAACGCATTCGAGCGAAATATATATATATATATATATATATATATATATATATATATATATATATATATATATATATATAAAAAACGACATCTAACGCGTTTGTTCGCGCAGCTGTAACAAATAACATCAAGTTACCTGTATAGAAAAGCAACCCGTTCGGCTGGCGTGTCTTGAAGTAAAACGTAACCGAATCTTGGGCGCTAACAATCGGTTCGCCGCCCGTGTGGCTTAGATCGTAAGAAAGAAATTCAGTGCCGCGGAAGACTGCTTCCGATGGAGCTTTATCTGCAACAAAACAAATACGCATTGCTTTAATGTTTATTTTAAAACTAACTAAACTAAAAAGTCACCCGTACAACACTAGTTAACAACTACATTTATGCCAGGATTGATGTTTTTGTGCGCAAATAACGTCAACGCAACCCGCAGTACTTCGCAGTTGATTTGGTTGCGTTCCTTAAATTATATAATATTTCATAAGCTTATTTGTGCAGAGCTTGTACAATTTTGAGTTAATTAATGACATATTTAAACTTATAATGCTATATATGAGACAGCAGGATGTAATAATGAAAATATATTTCCTAAAGCGTTCCACTTTCTTAGGAATTGTTGAAAATTATCTTGTGAAGTTCTGCGAAGATTTAAATCTTCCACGTCGACAAAGGATTTAATATATAGAATTAAATTAATTTCATAAAACTGTTTAATTGAAATATATATATGTATATATATGTATATATATATATATATATATATATATATATATAAATAAATAAAGATTGGGCCATCTGTTGGTTTCTTTTGAAATTGCTATTAAAACTACATCGTTCAATATTTTACAATGATTCTTGCTTTACTAAAGAGAGTACACCGCCCGGAGGTTTGACACCATATCTACAATGCCAAGTGCGGCAATGTTGCAAACTGTCGAAGTAACACATTTCAAAAAAGAAACCAACAGATGGCCCATCCTATATAAGACATTCAGCGTTTTATTGTAATATTTGGTGGTTGTTCCCCCCCCCCCACCCCTCTTCGCCCCTGCCCACCGACGCAACTAATTTTAGTTTAATTTAGCTATAAAATTAATTTTAAAAAAATCAAATATAGAGTTAGTTTTGTATTTTTGTTGTAGTTTTTCGGATTACTTTTTAAGATTATCCTAAATTTAAATAAACTAATTCCAACTATTGTTGTAACAGTGTCGATGCCACTCCACTATTATAATTTCTATTGTAGTTTGGCTGTAGTAACTAAATTACCAGACAATAGATAATTGAATATAGTTTGCTTTGTCTAATATACTCGGAAAATGTTGTCGTTATTAAAAGGTGCGTCCTTAATTAATTACAATAACTTCAGAGCGCTTCAAGGTAGATGCGTGAAGTTCCCTCTTGTGTGTCCCGAATTTTAGAGGCTTTATCGATTGTTTGTTGCTTTTAGGGGTTGTTTAGGGAGTGAAGGGGTAGGGGGTGAGGGCTAGTGGGTTGGAGAACAACGGTAGCTTTTAAAATAATTGGAATAAAATTGAACCTATGTTTCAGTGTGTATCGGTCAATTTGTATTTATTTTACGTTTAAGTGTTAAACCTGCTACAATTCTAGATAAATTAGTTCAACATTTGTTTGATATGCAAAACAAATATTCGTTTCCACCAGATTTAAAATTTGTTTATATAGTACTTAAAAATAAAAATATTTTATCCCAATTAATATTTGGTTAAAATAAAACAAATGGCAATTGTTTTAAAATTTCAGAAGCAGGAATCCTGCAGGACAACTTGAGTGAATTGTCAGCCTGTACATACTAAGAGTCCGGAGCTTAACTGTCTCATTACCGGAAGGTCAAGTGTAAATCTGTGAACTAACCGTAGCGCCGTCATCGTAAGTCCCAACTTTGCCCCACTTACTCTTAAACTTGTTAGACCAACCGGTTTGGTAGGTATAACGCACATGAACATCAGCAATGCAGACTTTCTGTAATTGGGTTGGATATTACAGTATAGTGTTGTTTTTAATTTTTGGTTACGCCGCAGATGGCGCAGTGATCAATACGTGTTTCACAAAACTTTTCAAGTGCTTCTCAATTTTCCGCAAAACAATTCCTAAAGTTCATCTTCCTGAAACTATTTTTCATTTCAAATCAAACTCTATTAAACCGCCCAACGTGTTTGACTGAAACAACAGATTTGCCAACGCAGTGAAGTAGACAGAGATACGCCGAATGACAGACAGACGGGAGTGAGGGATTTAGTATGTGTGTGTGTGGGTTGGCGACA
>JADQWA010000312.1:0-7500 GCA_018344505.1 Nebria ingens riversi
AAGTTTTGGACCAACACATGGCCGGTGTTTAAAAATGTAGAGACAATATTCTGATGTAATTTAAAACAAAAAACCAAAGAAAGAAATGTGTTTTTACATGGATATATATTATTAATATAAGCTGTAAATGCAACGAAATAAAAAGCGTGCTGTTAATAATGGTAATCATTGTTAGTGTTTGGTGTGTGTTGGTATATAAGTCAAGGCTATATCAGACAGTGTCAAAATGACAAGAGAATGTCTAATGTTTTAAGCTCACGCGATCGTGAGATGTTCTTCACAGTATGTGTGTGATATTATCAAGAAAAGCTAGCAGAAGGGACACATGACTGTACAATTATCTACCCTTAACGCAATGAAGCTATTTACACGAATTACCTTTATTTTGCTTCACAAAATAAAACGAAAAGCTTTATGTGTTACATGTAGTCACTTAATGAACTTAATCGTAAAATTTTTAATTATGTTTTATATTGCTGTAGATGTCTGATAACGATAATAATTCTCTCTATTTTTGCATGCGATATTAGTTTATATATAGCGGTGTATCATATATTTGGTTGTAATGTTAAGTAAGTATATGGGTAGATAGTTTAATCCAGGAAGTAAGTCTGCATTTCACTAGATCAAGTATTAGTTAATCTCGTGTTGTCATTTAAAGCAACCGAGCAGATTAATTCTGTCACGTCAGAAGCCTGAAGCAAAAGATGGAACTGTCTGATAGCAGCACGGTTCGTTTCTGTATACTGTATACTGTATAGTGTATACCAACCAACAGTAGAGCCTCGAGACACAGAAATCCAATTTCAATGCGAAATATGAAAACCGACTATAACTATCTAAAAATGTATTTTGTTTCTTCTAAAACACCAGCATATAAACATGAAATTGCAATATTGCGATCGGAAGATCATTGCAGTAGGGTTTTTTTTCGTGTTAAATTCACTGTCGCCGGTGATATTAATTAAAATAATATAAAGAAAAAAGCGTTTTATCGTAGTTTGTTGAATTATTTTAACGAGCAAATAGCTGCATATGATATGTTGACTATAAGCGTTGGTTTGTTTTCTTTACCGTTGTATACGTTTTGAGTCAGTGTTTGTGAATTTACATTTGTAAGTGTGTGTGTGTGTGTGTGTGTGTTAGCTTGTTAAGAGGACATGTAGAAAAACAATTTTCAGTACATTTTTTAGCCAGTTCTTCAAAGGCAAGTGCGATTACGAGCTCTTTGTAACGTATACGCGAAATATAGGACTGTGTTTTTTTTTTGTAAATAAAACATTGTTAACCGACTCAGTGGCAGTATTCTATTTTTAAAATGGTTACGTAGGAATAAAAAAAATTACATTTTGTTCCATTTATTGATGGGAATCCGTAAATTGTAATTATAACGTAATTAATTAAGCTTCAATTCTAGTTGTACGATTTTTTTTTTTGACCGGTATTTAATAATAAAATTCCATTATATAGTATATATGAAGTAAATTTTGGTGATTGAAGCGAAAAATTTGGTTACATAACCGCTAGAACGTGTATACCATTAATGAAATGTTCAATAAAAGTAAAACAATTTTGGTGCTTGAGGCATTGATTGGTCAGCAACGATATAGTGCTTTAGAGTGGCGAGTGCAGGAAATGCGTTGAAGAGGTACTAGTGCACAGGGGTTGGTTAAGGTTGTGGTGGGGGAGGTGGAGGTGGAAATGATATCGCATAGCCGCCTCCGGCAGTGAATTAACTGCTCCACACTGTTGAGAGCGAGTCGCTTGCCGAATCAGTCCGCTCGCCCGCCGCTGGACAATCGCGTATATTACCGTTTATTGTTATTGGTTATCGGCCTTTTTTCTCTCTATGGCGTCCGATTTTATGGATGACCAGAAAGTGTGGCAGAAATGGACATATGATGTAACTGCAAAAATATTGTTGAACTTTTTTTTCTTCTATAAAACACGCGTAAATGTCATGGAAAATGTGTTATTGAATATTTTTTACAGTTGCCAATGAATTATACTGTGATTGGAAATCAATTATTGTTGATTTACATACAGTTTTTAGTCCATTATTTAGGAATATTCACATATTTTTAGTAGGCTCTATATATCAATTCTATATTTAACAAGTCAAAGATATATATATATATATATATATATATATATATATATATATATATATATGTATATATATATGTATATATATATGTATATATATATATATATATATATATATATATATATATATATATATATATATATATATATATATATATATATATATATATATATATATATGTATATATATAAAATATATTATATATATATATATATATATATATATATATATATATATATATATATATATACATATATATATATATATATATATATATATATATATATATATATATTAATAAAAGTCTGTTAAGACATACATTTATTATGAGGAGCAAATATCAATTTTATGTATTAATATTTTATAAATAATAATACCATATATAATGGCGACCATTTCTAATTGTGCACGAGCTTCATAAATAATGACTGGATTACTAAATGTATATATTTCAACTCAAATAAAGCATGAATTGTGAAACACAACACATTATCCAAATTTTCAGAAGATTAGAGTTAATAAATGAATTTGTCATAATTGAATAAATAATTAATCAAACGCCAATACACACTGCAATAGAGAAACAAGAATTGCTTGTAATAACATTATTTTGAAATGTTTCGCTTAGTCTATAACTTATATATAAAAGTGCTCTTTCACATTAATACTAACAACCATCATACAATAAAAAGATTATATATATATATATATATTATAATATATATATATATATATATATATATATATATATATATAATCTATTTATTATGTATTATAATAACCTGATGTATTTTTAATAAGCTAACGTAAAATATTACTATAAAATTTTGGATTCATTGTCGATTAGTTGATATTTTTCATGTTTCCAGAAAATTTGACATTTATGAGAGGTTCGTGCCGACAATTCTCGCTATTGCCATCTGAATCATCAAAAATATCTTTAATGTGATACGAACGAAATGAAAAAGATTGTCATCATTAAATGTTATTGTTTGCCATTTCTAAAATCGTTATCCAGAGGTAATAATTAATAATAGTTCCAATTGTAATTTCAAGGTAATGTATTCTATGAAAATATATTAAATTGAATCACTAAAATCTCACAAAGTGTCAATTAATTCAATAATAACAAATTAATTCAATATAATTACAATAGATAATTCATATCAACTGTATAATAGCAAAATAAAGGGGCCAAAGGCGATATATCTATTCGATAATACTTTGATTTTAATCAGATTCTAAATTTACATTTAAACCATATGGTCTAAATGGAAATACCAGTATATTTAGAATTTTATTATGTTAGGTTTAAATAATCTTTATTCTTGTGCTAGTATTGTAAAACCATCAAACAAAAATGTTTTAATTTATGCCTTCTTAAGAAGTAACTCTTCAATTTAATTATTTACTAAGCGTTGCGGTAAATAAAATAAAAGATACTAATCAATGACAAGTTTTCTTGGTTAATTAGTAAGATGAACTATATTTGTGTTTCACACAGTCTAATTTTTATTTCCGACGGACGGATGGTACGTTGTCTACCGCGGCCAGAGATTTAATTACCGCGATAAAGAAAAAGAACAAGAGAAGCTATATACGTTGCACTATAGCAATAGGCTTAACGTTGCTAGTGCAGAGACGGAACTAAATTTATACATTTAGTCGGGGAAATTAAAAAATAAATTAGATTTGTATTCCATGAGTTTTTTTTCCTGATGTATGAACCTGGTTTAAATAGCGAATTATATTTGTAATATTTCGAGATATTCGTAACAATAGAGAACTTTTTAATGATATTAAAAAAAAACTACGTGAAATTAGGTCGTAATTCTGATAAAGTCAATACCTATTACAAAGTAAAGCTTGTTAACTAAGGCATAATATAATTGTAAACTAGTAAAATAAATTCGATAAATCCGCTCCTGTGTGCTACTAATGGTACGAGTACTTTTAAAACTTAAAAAGACAAAAGAAATACAAAAATTTCTTAATTCTCTGCGGACTGTGTGAAGGCGTAGTGCAGTTAAATTAAGGGAAGTTTGCGAGACCAAACAGTGAGAATAATGACTTCTAGATAACTAATTTTATATGTGTTTTGAAGATTCGTGCTCAACAATAACAACAGTTAGGGATTAGTTTACAACGTATCAGCTGGCTGACTGTCGTTATTAATTTTACGTATTTTAAGACGCTCTTACACAAATTGTAGTTGATTTGATGTTCGTCTAACACAAAAAGAGAATACAATTTCTTATTTCCAGTTTCTATTAGTGGGAAATTGATACTTCTGGTTTTAATGAAAATTAGATATAGGTAAACGAATTCATGCTGGTATGTATGTATATTGAGTACATTTTCATAAATATAATTTTAGAATAAATATCAATACACAATGTTTCAAGTAACCGTAAAGTATGACGAAATGTTTAATCATATAAAGTTAATTAAAACGCAACCATCAGTAGACGAGGCATGCATGATACCTCGTTACGAAGATGAAATGCGCGCATACGCCTTTAACTTGCGCATACATACGTGTGCTCAGGTAATCATTTTAATTATAACCGTCTTCAGGTGTAATGAGAAATGTATCGACCGAGAGATGACGAAATTTCGAATGCACCACCGCGTATCTATATTTTAACATTATTTTGGCATTTAGGGAATGGTATATCTTTTTTTAATTTGAGTTACATTTCTTGCGAAAACCATATTTATAAAACATGGTTTTAATAATTCGTTTGAAATTATTCATAAATTCCAATGTGACACGTACTCTTCAAAGTTTCGCTACCTCAAATAACGTTCGGAAACGTCGGTGGCTGTGAGTGTTCCGAGAAAGGTCACCACCGGAATCGGAGAAGGGATGCAACCCCTTCCGGTTAAGATCGCGGTTATGAAGGGCCCACCGGAGATCAGTATAACATGAAGGGCACGTCCGCTAGTGGAGTACCCCGTGGCGGCCAAGTAATAAAGAGAATCTAGGTAACCATTTGGTTGGGCCAAAAGCATCTTTCCATTCGAAGGGAGGCCACTTGCCGCTGGGAAGCATGCACTAGAATTATATTGCAACGAACGGCCATTAAAATGAACAAAGTTAATGCAACTTTTAATTAGTTTGCATCAGTTACGATAGAAAGAAACCGGGTAACTTTTTATTGTGTATTGTTAAAATATTGTTTGGAAAACTACATGCTACTATAGACGATTTTTCTTGTTTCCTTCTCGTCTTGTGGTCTTTTGTAGAAAAGCTCTTGTTGTAAGTTTCCATTCTTGGCGTAACTAGTGCGTTGCTTTGCTTAATTAGGTAATTTCTGTTTCTTCAAGTTCTGTTGTACAATATACAAATAGAATTCAATGTGCACATTAAATAATGGCAAGGCTATCTCTAAACACGTTACAGAACAATAAACTACACGTACAACATACAAAGACATTATTCTGCTTCATTTTTAAACTTGGCAATCCTATCGAAAGTTTCGCGGATAAAATGTGTAAAATTCTTCAACATTTAGGAGTGACAGAGTTGATTAACTCACATGCTTCAATATGTTACACACACACACACATACACAGAGTCATGTATAAATGAAGCAAACGCCAGAGGCCAGTACCGGTGGTAGTATATATATATACGTATATATGTGCATATACTAGGTATAGGGTTAATACAGCATTACATCTCATGGGTCTCATTGATAATTATTATAACAAGGACTGGGGCACACGGCCGAGAACGTCGAGGGCAGGGGCCTGGGTTAGGGTACACTTGGGGGCTCACGTGCGGCACTGTTCACATACGTTTCTATTTCACTCGCACGCACTGTTCATTACATTTCCTTCCTAACGCCAACCCCCTGCGCGTGCTCCACAACCCTTGTTTCCTGTGTATATAGTTATGACGTATGTTCGAATTGTGTTACATTGCGATGTGTGTGGTTTGCAAATTATTATTTGCGCTGTGCCGAATTTTCAGCGAACTTGTACGAACGGAAACGTCCAATAATTATTGCTAGTGTTATGGTTGTATTAGTAAATTAACAACATCATATATTAAATTAATACATAGTACAAATTGTAAAAAGCGTCTAATGCATAGAATTAAATACACATGGTCACATTGCGAAATATTTTATTACTTATCAAAAATGTTTTTTTTATAATTATTTATATTTCTAAGCAAATATTAAATAATTAATAAATACCAAATATAATTAAGATTGGTTGCAAGCTCAGAAATTAAAATTGAAAACACTTACACGCGTCTAAACTTTTATATTTTTAAAAAAACTTTCTTCTAGCGAATTTCCAAGTATAAAATTTTGGTGTGATGTTCAAACATCTTGAAATGTCTTATTTAAGTACGTTTACAGTATAATCACTTGCAATGCGCCAAGGTGTACGTCTGTGTGTTAAGTAGGTGTGTAATGACGACTTCGTAACGAGAACATCGGCCCTAAAAACATTCATATTTCCCTTTTCATGGTGCTTCTGGCCGCGCTTCGGTCTTTTCATGTTAAACATGAGTTTGCGTGCGTTGAGATGTTTCCATAACGCAAGTGCGTTAGTCGGAACATTAAGATATATATATATGGTTGGAAAATAAAACGTATTTATACCAAGTATTTAAAATAATTACAACCATAATGAACTCTTAATAGTTTTTCACCTGTGGTTTATTATAGTAGATAGAGAATGTTGCTTGTTTATAACTATATATAATACTGTTCGAAAATATAATAGCTAATAAAAACAACTCTATTCTACGATGTACAGATAGGATATAATTAAAAATTACCAAGTAAATAAATGTTATTAAAAAGTTATTAAACTAATATTGTGCAATGCAATATACAATTGTAACAAACGATGTAACCGGGTGACCAATTGTATACCTTCTGTACTTTGGGATAAATGAGTTAGTGCGAGAGTAACGTTGACATGTGCGTGAAATAGCTATACACACTTTTAATCAATAACAAATGAGTCTGGTAATCCGTAACTGAAATAATAAAATAATAATCAGAATTTCCATAATTTCGTTTGGCCCGAAAGGTATACTGTTGGGTGCAGTGCAGTCACTGTTAAGCAGGTTGGGTTTGTGGGGATAAAATGCCGGGACGGGGATGGATAGCGACTGCGCTAAGTCTATAATCCCTGGCCGTCAGAGTCCCATAGTCCTCGTGCCACGAGGGCTTAATCTTCAATTAACTCGACCATCCGTGTGTGCAGTATTGTAACTATATTATAATATCGGCCGAATCCAGTTGGATTCCAATACACTGAGCGCACCCCTGCTTCGAAAATATTTATATTACATTTTAGCCGAATGTTATTTGAGCGGGTAATTATATTTATTTAGTCGTGCCAATTTTTATCAAAACTTTATT
>JADQWA010000312.1:12500-17124 GCA_018344505.1 Nebria ingens riversi
CAAATTTGATTTGGAATTAATTTAAATTAATTTAAACACTTTCAAACGTTTATAGATTTTCGTTACAGAGCTACAGATTTGTAAAGTTAAAATATTCCTAAACAATTCTATAAACTGAAACCTGATATTTTTATTTGAGATTTTTGTGAAATTTATGAAAAATAAAGCATAAAAATGTAAATTAAACACACGAATAAAAATGTCTAATTTAAAAGACATCCAATTATCCTGAAAATGCTAAACAATACTAAAAATTAGAGTTACAATAGAATAGACAGAGGAGCGCTGTTTACTTTTCGCAATAAAAAAAAATTTGCCTCAAGATATAAACAAAGCAAGAATTCTCGAGGGCTTATAACGAATCCATCTCATTAGGGTTGCAGCGCAGTATTCAACATGGTGACAGCAGTAGAACACGCGATGACGATGATGGCAGGCTTGAAAAACGTTCGAAACCAACCGATGTTCGGTCTCGCTGCTCTCCTTTAGTTGCGAAGTGAAGCGCACACAGGAAAATGAACGACAATCATTATCAACATGGTCATTGCGCGTGACTAACGTAATGATGTAATTAACCTTAGTTTAACGTTCAACTTAAAACTCACCTGAATTATTTAAATCACGAAACTTAACCAGGTCGAAATTACAAATGTTAACGTATTTGACCTAAGAGAAATTATCTAGTAAGAACTTGGGAAATGTTTAGAGGATGCGAATGTTTCTAAATGATATTGTATATATTCTATAAATTTGGTAACTGTAACATGAGGAAGTTGTAGCAATAATTAGATGTATGTGTACATACGTTTAGATGGAGAAGTGTAAACAAAACTGATGGTGGCAGACCAAACAAGGATGAGCGAATGCGCTAACTGATGATTGGCTGTTGTTGGGCTTGACAATGTCATCTATTGTGTCAATTGGGTAATCAATGAGTTGACTAATTAAGCAGAAACATTGGTTGGCTAACTGTAGCCTGTCTGGATACGTACCATCAGGATAATTTGTATACTGTTCGTTGAAATAAATAAAACAAAAAATGTTACTATATCTGTACCTATATATATTTTTTAATTTATTAATGTCAAATGTTTAATAAATATATACCTATATTTGCCTTTGAATTTTAAAATGTAAATAACAATTAATTATGTTTGTTTACTAGGTATGTAGTATCCAATTTTAGATTAATTTCGTTTGGTCAAATCATTTGATGTTACTGAACAATATTAACAAATTCAAACGGAGCCATTACAGAAAATTAATGTAAATTGAATGCGAAAAATATATTTTATATTTAAGTACCTATACAAAATTTCGATTTAAAATAGAAAAATAATTTATTACAAATTGCAATTGCTCTTCAATCATTATATATGCAATTGAATTAAAAAATCCTTGGTAAATTGAAAAATTAATTTGTGATATAAAATAAATTCAATGCTTCTCAAGTTTTTGGTTTACCAAAATAGAAAGAAGAAAAGCAATATTATTAATGGCATATTTTTGAACCTTAGTAAAAAAATCTGGTGCAATGCATCACTTTATAAAACCGTTACCAAGTGATTACCTTAAAATATGGTTCAAGATACCTGTGCAGAGATAACGAATTTCACGAGAAGCGAGCGTGAGTCAAGAAGTACGGGAATAAATCTAGTTGGCGACGCCTTGGCACCTAGGCTTACAAAATTAAGCATCTAATATTTTATTTATGAACATTAGCTCGTTGCAATATTCAAATTGAAGGGGAGACGACTTGTAAGCGAGAAATTTTAGACTAAGAGCACAGGATAAGATAAAGAAGAATGCTAATTTGAATCAGAGTAGGATGTCATTACTTGTGCATGAGCCTTAAACCCAGCTACTGAAATTCACATCTGATTGCTGACAATTTTAAATAAAAATTATTTATTACTTTTGATTCTAACAAAATAAACTGCAAAAGATAAAATGCTGGCACTTTCTTAGTTTCTAAACATTTTAGAATGCGATATGTAGATATCATCAAATAATTTTCTGTGTACTAAGATAATCCGGCTTGATACGAATCCAGTAATGCGCAGTATGTAAAACAGTATGGGCAACGTGTTTTCCGGTAACCATTCGGGCGAGAAAAGCACCAGAAACCGGTGGTATTTCCATAATGTGCGGGATAAAACAATGGCGGCATCGTAGATGTATGGGGTCCCTTTTAAAGTTCAACAATACACAACTATATTTCACTGATGGACAAAAGTGAGGTGTCGCTACCGGTAACTAAAACATTTGCATTGCAAATCAGTACAAACGGATGGATAGGTTCACCACCATCATCCGAACCGCCACGATTGCAACCGAAAATGTCCGCCATTGCCTATTCACGTTTCAATTTCAAACCTTACTCAGAATATGTAATGACGGTTGCATACGCCTCGTTCGATATTATTTGAAAGTCTGTTTCATCTCAAGATTCTTTATATATTTTACAGTATTTTGCATGCGAAATGTATCATTTCTTCTAAGATTGAAACGAAATTTAAAAAAAAATTGTACATTCAGATATTTTTCCTATAAGTAGTAAAATATCCAATAATTGACTCCAAAGATGATTTATCGCGATCAAAAAGAAATAAACATGAAATGAGATGCAATAATGGAACCAGAGGCTATACGTTGCGCTTCTATTCTATATACGGGTTCAGTAAATAAGTATGAAAGCGAACAAAAATGATTACTCTTGAGCGAACCCGTTTATAGGCTATTTAATGAATAAATGAATTACTGTTACCCGTTTGCACGTTGCATGACAATTATTTAACGTAGCCTCATCGTCGGGTACATTAAATTACGATTCTACAAAGCCACAAAAACTTATGTACTTCACGGGCTGGTTGTTTTTTGATGATAATTTTATGCAAATTCATTTAAACGTAATAACAGCCACAAGACGCTTGATACATTCATGAGATACGCGGTTTGTTTACTAAAATATTAAAAGTCTATGGAACTAGACCGTTCATATTATAATATTACGCTATATGATTTTATATACGCTCAATAAGATGTCTCCTCCACGGCATCCGTAATTTTTTTACTTTAGCCGAATATATGTTTAGTGCGCATGCGTTTCTATATTTGAAGCCAATGTAAGCTTATAGGTAACGTAGGTATTATAAGAATTATTATTTTTTTGATAAAATCAGCATATATTTGATATTTTCCCTGATTCGAAAAAGAAAATGATAAAGTATGTCATTCATAACAATCCACTGGATCCAATGTTTACCATATAGGTGTATAAAATGTTGTGCTTGGAAGTTTTGCAGAATTTAAATATGAAAATTAAAACATATTCCTATGAGACCGGGAGAAGAGGATTCGGCAATTTTTCGAGCGTTTCAAAGCAATTTATAATCTTGTTCTTTTAAAGCGGCAAACAAGAAAGTTTTTTTTTTTTTTTTATAAAAGTGAGATCTCCCTGAGGGGAAACTGAAAAGTTGCATGATACTTATGAACATGCCCTTATATAGGCACAGTTACATTATTATTTCTCTTTTTTAAAAGGAAACTAAGCACTGGCGCTTTATCTCACTTACGAGTAAGTTAATTCTCCAACGAAGCATTTTGTAACTTTTGATGATAAAACTACTATATTATATTCAACTTTCCCAGCGACAAGGACAAAACTGAGTACGAAACAAGGATAGTGAAGTTGTTGAGGTATTTTCAGCGAGATTTTCAGATACTCGCAATTTAAAAAAAAACTACTATTATAATTCAAGTTTCAGCATCATAACAGCCATTCATTTTAATTAAACTATTATCCCCAAGAATATTGGCATTCATGTCTATGAAATGGACACCTTAAACCCAGACAGCTGACACTTTACAAGGGCAAAACAAACAACCATGTCTGCAGAGCAGACGTAGGTATGATGGTTCGCGATCTGCCCAACATACAGTAAATAGACGAGTGTATGTGTGACCAATGCTGCAGGACAAACAAAAGATGATACGGGCTGTGACAGAAAGTACGCCAGAGATAACCCAGGAACAACACCAGCTTTGCATCACTACCGCTATGTTTGTTTACTCTTTGTATCATACAATATCCGGGTCCCGCAACACGCTGCTAAGCAAACATCAAATTCCGGTTTGGAAGTTTCAATTTATGTTGACAAATTTATTGTTCACATCGGTTTAAATTAAAAGTGATTTTAAGCATACAATATTATTTGCGGTTGTGTAAATTCTTGTGGTGAGTAAATGTAGGTGGCGACCTGTCGCCGTTGGCATCTTTGGATTTCTGTTCATGTTCGTCATTTCGTTTGCGCAACTGGTGCAATTGTATGGCAAGCTAATGAAGCTCCCAGGAATCGTTCACGGATTACTAACAAGTCTTCACTTACTGTGCGATGTAGCCACGTCACTAACACCGCTCTCTGTGGGACCGATACGACAGTGCCATACACCCAATTCAATTAACCAACCAACGTAATAAACGTAAACATTTTAACTCTACGTCGTATGCAATTCTTCTATTTACTACGCAGTTAAACGATGATACAATTATCACTGGTTACGTAAAACGTTTTGTTGTCTTGTGTATATCTTTTGATAAAAACATTTTAAAACATCGGCCATG
>JADQWA010001523.1:0-28426 GCA_018344505.1 Nebria ingens riversi
TGAATAAAGATTATTATTATTATGCTATTTGGAATTAGACTAGAACTAGAAGAGAAAATAGAAAAAGGCAAACCGATATTTACAAAAATGTTGTCATGTAAATTCCAACTGGCTTGAACAAAATATCGAATTACTAGAACATGTTTTACAAAATTCTAATACTGCGCGTGTTTCCGCTCTCGGTCGTCCTAGGAAAAAGTTTCGTGAAAGTTCTGAACGAGTTCAGCGTAGAAATATTAAAAGTTTAACAGACAGTTATTCTTCCGAAGAACTTACTTTAGCGACCCGAGTTAAACTCCAAAAATCTGGAAAAAGAAGTGCTTCTGATCTAATTAAGTAATCAACACAATTACCAAATCAGGCTCTTAAAATTAGAAAAGCTTATCAACTTGCAACAAATAAACCTTTAAGTATTATCTATGAAGTTGACGAAGCACTGGCTTTATATATGGACACACGATTAACTAAACGATCTTAACATTTATTAAGGATAAGTTCCAAACAAAAAGGAGTAAAGTTGTATCCGAGCTACCACGTCATTCAAGTAGCAAAACAGAAATGCTACCCGAATAACATACACATTTCAGAAAGAACGGCTGAGTGCAATTTGCAATCATAAGTAGATATAACTGCTGAAAGAACTGTTGGAGTGCAGCAAACTGTTATTAAAAGTATTCCAAAATCAGCGAAACGAATGCTTATGCTAGTATAGAAATAGGGGTTCGATGAAAGTACCCATCTTCAAACCGATATTTTCGTGCTTTGCGACTACAATTCGTAAAGGAGACTTCGGCTGTGACTCTGGCTGAGAAACAATACTTTGATCACCAAATTGCAAACTTAAAAACGACAACGAATAATTCTGGTACTATCATCATAGGCCATACATTTATAATGACCATGATTGATGGCAAAGTATGCAATGCCATAACAAAAACTTTGTCAGCCTAAACTTGCAACATTTGTAAAGCAAAGCCATCAGAAATGAATAACATTCCAAATATGCAGACAAAAATCACAGATCCTACAACATTCGAATGCGGATTGCCAACATTGCATGCATGGATTAGACTTATGGAATGCATACTACATATTGCTTACCGCCTAGACATCAAAGAATAATCTATTAGAGGAGCACAAAAGGAAACACTAGCTAAGGCTGCTAAAAAACGGATCCAGAATGACTTCAAATCTAAAACTGAATTTATAATTGACGTTCCAAAACAAGGCCTAGAAATAGCAAAACTATATATCGAAAAATATTCTTGGTATAAAATGCCTTCTTCCGTTCATAAAGTTTTATTTCATGAACCAGACATTATCAAACATGCGATGTTACCGAGTGGGCAATTATCCTAAGAAGCGTAGGAGGCGCGAAACAAAGATATAACATCGGCCATGTGTTGGCACTAAACTTTCTTTAAGTAGTCAGTATATTTTGATTTGATAGTATATAAATTAAAATATAAAATGCTTAAATTTCAAGAAAATATTTTCATTCATTATGTCCAATAAAATTGTAAAGTTAGTTTTTATTGTCATATTTCTAAAAAAAATTTACGTATTTTAGATTTAAAATGTTCGATTCCAATAGTAGTATAAAAAAAATATAATTATTCAGTACACATCATTAAAAATTATTATGGCCGGATATTTTTTAGTTTTCAAATGAACTTTTCACTAAACTTATTTGTGACAATAAATGTTAAATGTCAAAATATTTAAAACAGTTGACATGCATAGTAGATGCGATTTATTAGATATGATTTTCCATACCTATGCAATATAGAAATGATAATAGCAATTTACTCGTAACTGGTACACTTTTTGAAGAAATTTTTCAAACAAAAGTTGTACAGAATACTATGGCAATTTCATCTCTATTCTAACTACTTTTACTGTAAGTGCAGCCGTTTCGAAGATATGCAAAAAGTGACTCAAGTAAACATGCACTTCCGGTTTGAATATGCATTTCAAAAATAGGAGGTTTTCTTCACAGACATATACAAATCTCAAGTTTAATAACAATTGTATCTTCAACGGTGTAGGTTGTAGAGTGCATACACTCACACACACACACGCGCAGGCACACACACATACACACACACGCGCGCGCGCGCACACACACACACATTACAATACTTACTTATTACTTCGTAAAAGAAAGTAAAAATGCCAGCAACAAAATTATAGTCCTACCGTTCAATAAAGTAGTCAGCAACAAAATGTGTTTAGCAACAAACGTTAAATATGGACTTATAGGAGCATTTCAATAATATTTTACCAAAAAGCGATGCATATGTATTATTTAAGGACTAAAGCATTTATATAGTAATAACCGTACGGGCTCTAATACATTAATCATTAACTTAAAAAAAATAAAATGCTTAAAGTAAACATGAATGAGGAGTTAAATATTGGAAAAAATTAGAAGACAGTAAACTTCACATACGTAGCAAAGAGTTGCAGCCAATAAAACATTTGACCGACAGATGACAAACTATACCTACTACGTATAAGCATGTCGAGTGCAATAGTTGCAACCATAATTTCATTATTTTGAAGAGATATCTGTATCTATTAAAACAAATAAACGGTATTTATTATACCTATAAATAAAAAAAAAAACGTATTCGAAAATACTAACAATTTAAATAAAGCTTACCTACCGTTTATTTCAACAGTTCTTGGTTCAAACTATATTTATTAATATTTAAATTAAAAATACCTTCCACTTCAAAGTAAAAATCAATTTTCTGTTTTTGATATTCCTTAAATTGCAACGCGTGTGAAGACAGCAACGGCCAAGCGCCAGCAACGCTTGGCATAGTCCTACCGTTCGACGTAGGCGTGCGCAAGAACAATTAATATAAAAGTGATATAATTCGTTTTCCAAGGTAATTATTGCACTTGAGCATTGTCATAAATAATATAAATAACTCATATATACTAAAGGGGCAGTGTTTAATAGCCTTTTTCATTAATAAACAATAATTTCTTTAAAAATGGAAAATGTACACGGTTGTACTGTTATACATTTAATTATTTACCTCCCACGAAATGTACCACCCCAAATATTTTACAGATTATAAATAAATATGTCATTGCCATATTTCATTGAATATTTTATGGTGGCAAGCCTGAAGAGGGAACTTTTGATATTTTGTTTGCTCAAATCAGTTACAACTGACTGTTATAAATTTATTTATTTGCTCCCCACGCAATGTACCACCCCAAATATTTTACAGATTATAGATAAATATGTCATTGACATATTTCATTAAATATTTTTTGGTGGCCAGCCTTAAGAGGGAACTTTAGATTTTTTTTTTTCTCTCTCAAAACTGTTATTCATTTAATTATTTGCGCCCCACGCAATGTACCACCCCAAATGTTTTACAAATTATAGATATATGTCATTGTCATATTTCATTAAATATTTTTTGGTGGCAAGCCTTAAAGGGGAACTTTAGATTTTTTTTTTCTCTCAAACCAGTTGAACTGTTATTCATTTAATTATTTGCCCCCCCCCCCCACGCAATGTACCATCCCAAATGTTTTACAGATTATAGATATATATGTCATTGCGTTATTTCATTAAATATTTTTTGGTGGCAAGCCTTAAGAGGGAACTTTTGATTTTTTTTCTCTCAAAACATACTCTTACTTATTTTTAAATTTTGTTTTAATATTAATTTATTCTGTTAAGATTTATTTTCTGGCGGCGGGCCCCATGTGTGAATCTCCTGTTTCAGAATATTTACAATCCTATTTGCAAAAATAAAATAATCGCTAATGAAACAATTTTAATCAGCATAATTTAAATGTAATACAATGATACTTTTCATTATATTGTCTATAATGCTGTTAATGCAATATTCCTTTTATCAAGTGCGTAGACACTACTTTAAATATTACTGCAGACATCAATTTGTTTCATTACGATATAATCCGCCTGAGTATATGTTTTACGAATATATATATTGATTATAATACGTTTAAAAAGTTTGTTGTTTGTCAAGTTCACGTGGTTCTGACTTTGTTTGTTGTTTTGTATAAGAAATATTATATTATTTCTTATTGTGCATTGGTTTTTACTGTTGTCGATTTGACAAAACATTTTGTCGTTTTTCGGGCTGTATCATATGAATATTTCTGCATATTCAATATTGATATACGCTTTACTACAATTGTTGGATCTACTATTTCGTAATTTATTATATTTCTTATTGTTGCCCATTTAGTTTGGATTTTTAGTTTATTATATCTTATTGTTCATTTGTTCTAATTGTACCCATATAACACCAATTGCATTTTGGTTAATTGTATGCATTATTCGATTATTTCTTAGTTTATATGTTGTGTGTTTATTGTTTAAAAATACAAGCACATTGTTGTTAAGCTGAATAAATATTTTGTCGTTTTTCTGGCTGTATCATATGAATATTTCTGCATATTCAATATTGATATACGCTTTAATATAATTTTTATGAATATATTTCTTATTTGTTCTTATTGTTACCCATTTAGTTTGGTCTTTTTATCTATTCTATCAGAATAAAAATGAAGACGTTTAATCAAACTAAAATTATGGCCCTTGCTACATTTTTAATATCAAATACTCAAGACAAACCGTTTCATTATTTTCAAGCACTTGATGTATTATAAAAGCTGCTGCTCAATATATTTTCAAAAGTGCAGATATAAAGCATCGACATTATATTACAAAAATACTTCGTCGAAATACTGGATCAATAAATACATTTTTTTCTAGTACTAAAGCTAAACTATCTTTTCATCAAGACCCTGATAAAGACATTCGTTTGTTTGAAGTAATCAATTCTAAGAAAATACTCAGTACCGAACTTGATATACCAGCCAACAGAAAACAAAATTATGTTTACGGTGAATTGTGTAAAGACTTAGGTATTCAAAATATCGGCAAGAATCGTTTTAAATTATATATGATTTGGAAACGTAACAAAACCAATCACTATAATTATAAATCGGCAAATTTAAATAAAATATTTATTCCAATGAAAAACAAAAGTTGTATTTCTTTAAAACCTATGATAGATTTTACTTTTACATCATCTGAACACAGGAACATATCTGAAATACCTTCATTTAATAAAACAAATCCTATATTTGAAGATCCTGTATGTGCAATAAATGTGATCGCAGTAAAAAAACAATTATTTTCACCTATACATCAGGATATTGAGCAATCTAATTCTAAATATACAACAGAGAATCAGAGCAATTCCAATACTGATACTAATTTTAAGTGTGATTCTTTAGTATCAGTTGCAAGTGAAGGTATTCCCATCACAGGTGCAAAATTAACTAATAATAATACATTTTATGGCAGAGTATTGCCACTTAAATCTAAACATGTTGACGATTTAGCAAGTCCTCGAACATTTTCTGTCTGTAGTTATAAAGAAGGTTCATTCATACTTACAAAGGAGGAATGGAATGACATTACAGAAAATCAGAAATTGAAATCTGATTATTATACATATGTTTTAAAAGAAAAGTTTAAAGAGATAAACACCACTTGCGTATTAAATTTTAAAAATAAACGTTATTTATCATCTGGCGTTTTGATATATGCATACTGCGCACATAAAACTTGTAAAACTTTTAAATTACATATTCGTATATTAACGTCAAAAATTGTTGTATCCGTCTATAGCTCTTCATTTAACTTTTGTCACAAATCTAAACTAACTCGATATGTGAAGGGCATTGAAAGGAAAATTGTTCGAAAGCAATTAAGACAGACAAAACCATCAAACTTACGCGATTAGTGTATCCTTCAATCATCTCCAAATGTCCTACAACGCGGAAATTATCAGAATATTAAATCAGATTGCGTATTTAGAAAAATTCGTTCGGAAGCATTAGATATCAATGATCGGCATACGAATGATATCTTTGATTTAATTTTAATGCATCGAGACAAAAATAATCAAAAGTATATCCAATGTGTTTCTGAACCATTAAATGTGCAAATATATAGTAAAGAACAAATAGACATATTAAAGTCAGTAATAAAAAAAAAAGAGTTGCTCATTATACATATAGATGCGACTGGAACAGTTGTGCGACAACCAAAAAATTTAAAGAAAAGAGTTCTTTACTATGCGGGAGTAGTACAAACTACATATAATCACAGGATATGTGCTATCCTAGGAATGATTAGTGGTCAACAAGATACTGTGACAATTGGTATATGGTTATCAAAATTTAAAGATTTTTGCATCAAACAGAATTGTAAATGGCCTCCATTCAAGGAAGTTGTTGTCGATTTTTGTTTTGCTGAAATAAACGCTATAACAATCTATTGGAATCATTTCCCAAATTTAAAATCATATTTATCATTTTGTCACAAATTTATATTGGATAACAATATTTTTCATTCGTGTAAAATTATTCCAATTTATCTTTGTTGTGCACATTTTATGAAAATTATTGCAAATGATGTAAATAAATTGACATCGGACCACAAAATAAAAGTGTTTTCGAAAGAAACATTGGCAGCTGCATTTATGATAGAAGAATATCACATATTTTTAACATGGTTTGAATCTTTATGTTTTATATTAGTTAGCCCATATACGTCAGATATTTACCAAGAAAAATTTAATAATCTATTAGATATATGTAAAGCTTATCCTTATATTCTGGAAAACAACGATATCGTTGATAGAGATACTAAGGAAAATTTAACTGAAGATATGGCGATATATAAAACTAGTCCATTCTATAT
Organism: Nebria ingens riversi; assembly: GCA_018344505.1. Classification (NCBI taxonomy): domain Eukaryota; kingdom Metazoa; phylum Arthropoda; class Insecta; order Coleoptera; family Carabidae; genus Nebria; species Nebria ingens. The sequence continues at coordinate 6,776 of JADQWA010001523.1, forward strand.
AACCTGTAGCGATATATACCAAAATATCATGCAAAAAATAAATTCTGATAAGACTCAGCAACTAAACGAGAATTGTTGGACAGATTAGTGAGTAAAAGCTATATTGTTAAATATACAAAGAATGGAATGGATGGATACGAAGTGACATCGATAGGTTGCAAAACGATATACTATATTTATAATACACAAGTCGTTGTCATGAGAGCCGAATCACCGTCTGTTTTGTGTACTTGACAAGGATCGCAGTGCCCGGTTCTAATACTTCCCCTCGAGACGTAGTCAACTTCGGATCCCTAGGTTGAAACTCAGTCTTAGCATGTCCAAGCAGCCACGGTGTTTAGGTCCAGCCAGCCCTTTAGTGAGAATGTCCGCGACCATCTCTTCAGTTGGAACATGTTTAATTTCCAGGTCTATGATTTTCAAGGCTTCGCGAACGAAGTGATGCCTCAGATCTATGTGCTTGGTTCTTGCGTGAAAGACCGCGTTTTCAGCGAGCCTATTCGCCCCTTGGTTGTCGTTGAACACCGCCACGGTCCTCATACTAACCAAACCTAGTTCCGCAAGGAACTCGCGAAGGTAAATTGACTCTTTCACCGCCTCGGTCATGGCCATGTATTCCGCCTCGGTGGAGGACAAAGCAACTGTCATTTGCTTCTTAGAATTCCATGAGATTGGCCCACCGCTTAGGAAGAAAACATATCCCGTGTACGACCGTCGGTCGTTAGGGCAACTCCCCCAATTCGCATCAACGAATCCCATCAGGGGTTCCGCGTTGGACTCGTAGACCAGTCCCAGATCTGACGTACCTTTTAAATAACGCAGGACGCGCTTCGCCGCAGTCCAGTGAATTTTCCGGAAACAGGAACTGTATTGGCTTAGACTGCTGACAGCGTAACTAATGTCAGGTCTTGTGGCCACTGACAGATACATCAGCGCTCCAATCAGTTCTCGATATGGTATCTTCTGCTCCTCTTCACTAGCAGGTTCGTCCGGTTTCGTCAACTTGACGTTAGGATCTATCGGTGATTTCACCGGATTTGATTCTGACATTCCGAATCGTTCCAGAATTTCCGTGATATATCCTTTTTGATGCATGGCTATCTTGTTGTATCTTCGAGTGAATTCGATTCCAAGACAAAAACCAACATCCCCAAGATACTTGATCTCGAACTCACGGAAAGTTTGATTCCCATTCTCGCAATTGCTTCGGTATTTCGTGATGCTATTAGTATATCATCGACGTATAGACAATTAGCATTAGATCTCCCCCATCATGTAAATGGTATACGCATGGATCAGCGTTGGATGGAATCGCACCATATTTCCTCAAAGCGCCTTCCAATCTTGTATTCCAGCACCGGCCGGATTGTCGGAGACCATACAATGATTTATTGAGAAGACATACGTTGTCGCCGTGCCGCATGTCGTTCAACATCTTTCTTATTTTTTTTTGCTGTTACGCCGATACCATTTTCAGATTTGATAGTGAATTCAAGAATCTCTTTTAGAAGTTTCGGGGGCTCCATAAGAATCTTTTCGTCGAGTTCACCATTCAGGTAGGCGGTGGTCACGTCGAATTGTCGTATGTACATATTTTCACGGGCCGCGAGCGCCGTTAGCATACGAATCGAGCTCAGACGTGCGACCGGAGCAAACGTCTGATTGAAATGTACACGTTGCGCAAACCCCTGTGCCACCACGCGAGCCTTTCTTCTCTCGAGTTCGTCATTTGCATTATACTTATTCCGAAGTACGATTGTACTTCCAATGAGCTTGTCATTCGTTGGTCGATCGATGAGCGTCCATGTATTCTTTTCGATAATTGCCTTGATTTCAGCCGCCATTGCTTGAAACCATTCATCCACAACCGAACCTGAGACAGCTTGTTTCATCGGGACTTCTGTCGTGAATGCTTGCTCGTCAAGCACGTTCTGAGCCTCTTCGTGCTCGCTGTGGTACCACTTCCGAGGTCTTCCCCCCAATCCTGTGAGTACCTTTCTTGGTCTTCCGCGGATTCTTCGGGTGACAGGTACTTCGTTTCCTAACCCAACGTCGTCGCTGGTTTCGGCGTTTACGGGCTGAGTACCAACGTCGATTGCTTCCTCCAGTGGACGGATCTCGATCTCAACTTCGTGATTGCCTAGTTCAGTGGTTGTTACGTCTTTCTGTTCATCGGACAATATTTCCGGCATGAAATCTACGTAATCGTTGTACTTGGATTCATATTCTTCAAGAAACTTCACATCACGTGCTGTAACGATCTTCTTTTCGCTAGTCAGCCAGACTCGGTAGCCTTTGGATTGCTCCGAATACCCGAGGAATACGCCCTCCTTGCTGCGTGACTCGAACTTACTTCTGCCAGGTTCCCTATTAAGACAGAATACACGGGAGCCAAACGTTCTGAAATAATTGACATTTGGTTTCCTACCTGTCCAGGCTTCGAACGGTGTACGCCCACCTAGACTCTTCGTAGGACACCGATTTCGGATGTAGTTCGCTGTCGACACAGCCTCGGCCCAAAACGACGGTGAAAGACCTGACTGTATCAGGAGGCATCTGGCGACGTCCAGGAGGGTTCGATTTTTCCTTTCCGCTACCCCGTTCTGTTCCGGATTATGTGCCACGGTCAATCTTCTTGTGATTCCGCAACTTGCTAGAATGTAGTCGAATTCACCGTTCTTGTATTCGGTTCCGTTGTCTGACTGGAGACACTAGATTTTCTTATCCTTCTGATTTTCTACCATTTGCTTGAATTCTTTGAATGCTGCGAGCACTTCGTGCTTTGACTTCAAGAACCTGACCTCGCACCATCTGGAATGATCGTCTATGAACGTTACATAATTTCTTGCTTTACCGTTCGATAGAATACGCATGGGACGTCGGAATGAATTATTTCCAGCAATTCTGATTTCCTGTCAGATTGTTTAGGAAAAGTAGTCCTGGTCATTTTCCCGCGAAAACAGGTATCGCATTGTAAGTTTTCATTCGATATTTTTGGATCGATGCCCAGTACATTGCCTTTTTGATTCGCTTCCACGATGTCTCTGATGTTCAGATGACCTAGACGTCGATGCCAAACCTCTAAAGTCGTCGCTCGCTTTTTCGATGTACGCACCGATTCCGATACCGTGTTGCAGGTTTGTTTGTACTCTCGCGCGATGTACAACTCGCCTACTCGATCCGCGATTAGTCGAACTTTTCCATCCGTTCCGACGATCTCGGCATTGTCCCGCTTGAATACGACCTCGAATCCTTTGTCGGTTATTTTTCCTACCGATAAAAGATTTGTACGTAGGTCTGGAACATGTAGCGTGTTGCTCAATATGACGTCTTTTATTTCGCCGAATACGTCAGCTTTGAGTGATGTGGTGCCTCACCCCAAGATTTCGGTTGAAACACTGTTAGCCAAGCTTAACCTTCCGCGATTTGAATTGACAATTTTTGAGAAACTGCAAACGGTTGCACAGATGAGATGTCGCTCCGCTGTCCAAACACCATTGGTTCTTCCGATCAGCTGGAACGACTTGCAGTGCTTCCGAAGCTCCCAAACTAACGATCTCGAAACCGCTAGCCGCAGACTGTTGTGTCCGACTCTTGTTCTGACAATCAGCTGCCTTGTGTCCTATCTCTTTACATCGATGACATCTATACTTAAAATCGTTTCGATTATTCGCATTCACTCTTCCACTCGTAAGGCCTCTTTCTAACTTCTCGCCTTTCGGGCGCCAACGTTTGTTGAAATTTTTGTGTGGGAACATCGAATTTTGAGTAGAAGTACGTACGCCGTTATTTCGAGCGTCACTCTCTTCGATCACCTTTATGAGAAGAACATCGGGCGTTGGTAATTCATCCCGAGACTCTATGGTACACCTAAAGTTTTCGAAAGTTGATGGTAAGCTGTATAACAACATTATGGCGAGCAAATCCGGATTAATTTCAATCCCCATCTCTTGGAGTTTGTCGACTGATTCGAAGAACTTGTCCACATGAGCGCGAGTATTTCCGCCTTCTTCCATGCGTAACAGCGTCAGTTGTTTCAAAAACGTGGCTTTTCTCGCCGGACCTTTGGACATGTATATACTCTCAAACTTCAGCCAAACGCTCCGGGACGCTACGCATCCCTTGACTTGTTTGAGTTCTGAGGGACTAATTGACAAAATAAGATCCGATTTCGCTTTACAATCCTTTTTCAGCCATGTTTTCGCAGCAGCCGCGATCGACGACCGCAGGCTGTTTACATTCACCATTCACATATGTCCACGCGTCGTTCTTTACGAGGAGCGCTTCCATTTGCATCTTCCACGTATCATAGTTATTTCGGTTTAGAGTCTCGATGCGCGATAAATTTGCACACATTCAAAATAAATTGCTTTTACTGATCATGCGCCTATTTTGCTTTCACAACACAAAGAACACTTCTAGCTAGAATTTGTTTCCGTATTCTGGGCCATAACCTGTTGGACAGATTAGTGCGTAAAAGCTATATTGTTAAATATACAAAGACTGGAATGGATGGATACGAAGTGACATCGATAGGTTGCAAAACGATATACTATATTTTTAATACACAAGTCGTTGTCATGAGAGCCGAATCACCGTCTGTTTTGTGTACTTGACAAGGATCGCAGTGCCCGGTTCTAATAAGAATTTATATTTTTGTCCTCAAATTTTTGACGTAATTTTAAGAAAATATATACCGTATTCTCCAATCTGGACTTCCTTAATGTGTCGGTATGGTAATGTAGTTAGGACCAGTAATGCACCCGTAGAGAATTGGTTTGGTTTAGTAAAGAACCATATTCTAGGTGGTGAACCAAATCTTAAATGCAGTCGATTTATTCGTAAGATCCGTTCAAAGGTGCTGTCGATACATAGAGAAATAAAATTTAAAATAGAAAAAGATGTGCACGACAAAAAGATAATGATGATGAGGTTTTATTAGCTGACGAAAATTGGTCGAAACGAAAGAAGCCAGCACACACATATTTTGAAGAGGAATTCATAAAAAAAATTAAGAACCCGGGAAAAGAAGAGCTTGTGGATAAAATTGATAAAACGGCTAACATAGTAATGGAAACACATGAGATGCCCTGGCTGAATTTATTAGAAAATGGTTTAGTTAATGATGTCAATCATTATGCCCCTGTGCCAGGCAAAAATTATACTGTTGCTCGATTCAACGATTTACAATGCCCTGTGAGAGAAATATATCAATGACATATTTATCTATAATCTGTAAAATATTCGGGGTGGTTCATTGCGTGGGGGCAAATAATTACATGAATAACAGTTCAAACTGTTTTGAGAGAGAGAAAAAAAAATCTAAAGTTCCCTCTTAAGGCTTGCCATAAAAAAATATTCAATGAATTATGTCAATGACATATTTATCTGTAATCTGTAAAATATTTGGGGTGGTACATTGCGGGAGGGGCAAATAATTAAATGAATAACAGTTCAACTGTTTTGAGAGGAAAAAAAAATCTAAAGTTCCCTCTTAAGGCTTGCCACCAAAAAATATTTAATGAAATAAGGCAATGACATATTTAGCTATAATCTGTAAAATATTTGGGTGGTACATTGCGTGGGGGGCAAATAATTAAATGAATAACAGTTAAACTGTTTTGAGAGAGAAAAAAGAATATCTAAAGTTCCCTCTTAAGGCTTGCCACCAAAAAATATTCAATGAATTATGTCAATGACATATTTATCTATAATCTGTAAAATATTTGGGGTGGTACACTGCGTGGGGGAGGGGCAAATAATTATCTGAATAACAGTTCAACTGTTTAGAGAGAGAAAAAAAAATCAGAAGTTCCCTCTTAAGGCTTGCCACCAAAAAATATTTAATGAAATATGTCAATGACATATTTATCTATAATCTGAAAAATATTTGGGGTGGTACATTGCGTGGGAGGCAAATAAATAAATTTATAACAGTCAGTTGTAACTGATTTGAGCAAACAAAAAATCAAAAGTTCCCTCTTAAGGCTTGCCACCAAAAAATATTTAATGAAATATGTTATTGACATATTTATCTATAATCTGTAAAATATTTGGGGTGGTACATTGCGTGGGAGCCAAATAAATAAATGAATAACAGTACAACTGCTTTAAGAGAGAAAAAAATCAAAAGTTCCCTCTTAAGGCTTACCACCAAAAAATATTTAATGAAATATGTCGATGACATATTTATCTATAATCTGTAAAATATTTGGGGTGGTACATTTCGTGGGAGGCAAATAATTAAAGGTATAACAGTACAACCGTGTACATTTTCCTATTTTAAAGAAATTATTGTTTATTAATGAAAAGGCTATTAAATACTGCCCCTTTAGTATATATGAGTTATTTAAATTATTTATGACAGTGCTCAAGTGCAATAATTACCTTGGAAAACGAATTATATCACTTTTATATTAATTGTTCTTGCGCACGCCTACGTCGAACGGTAGGACTATGCCAAGCGTTGCTGGCGCTTGGCCGTTGCTGTCTTCACACGCGTGTACACATTTGGTAATTCTTGTGTTTGGCCTTGCAAAAAATAAAAAAAACATATTGGTATATGTTTCGAGATCAGGAAGTCCAGCAAATGATTGAACGATGGCTCCTAACAGCGCATATGAATGATCGGTAACTATGGTTTTTGGAATAAGAGCTCCGTATCTAATTCATTCCATATGCAATGATAGGAGTACTGTGAGCTTCCGAAAGCATTTGACATACCGGAATTTGACCACCTTCGGTCCCTAAATGCACAACACATTCATATAAAAATATATGTCCTGAATATTTATTATATGGCCTTTTAAATTTTTTAACTAATGAGCCTGTCGCATCAATAGCAATTAGAGATTGTTGTTCTTTTATGTAGGTGTTGTATACTGCCATTTGCTGAGATGACCAGTAATTAATTTAAAATTTATCTAAAGATAGGCAATGTATGAATCCATTATATGCTTCACTATATTTAATTATTTCTAAATTTTTCACTGGACAATCAACTAAATTAAATAAACTAAATTTTGATTGTTGCTGCTTACATTTGCGTAATACATCTAAACTATACAGAGTATTCGGCTGTTTTTCGCTAATCTCCATATTTAAATTAACCACTTCTCGCTGTCGCCAAAGCGATGCTGAACTTGTATTCATCATTTTTTTGCCTACTTGAATTCTCCTGATATTTGATAATGGTCGTTTAGATGCTAAGTTGTGATATTTTGGAAAATGATTTTTATTTTACCGAAAAAAGTAATAACATCATCAATTTCACTTGTCGGATTGTTCACTTGTAATATTAATAGCGCAGTACATTCTTTGCAATGTGCCTGTATCTTAATATTAACACCATTCATAGTACATGCATAACGTTTATCAAAAATCCACATACACTAAAAGTCACTTTGTGTATTCACTCACAACATGTGTCCATCCTAATTGTAGTGTTAAATGACCACGTGTGTCGCACCATATTCCACGCATTTTGTTCCATATAAATATTAAACTCGATATCGTCTATTTCTGTTTGTATCGAACACTACACCAATTAAAGCACAACAATTACTATAGTTTTTTCGTACGTAAGTATATACACATGTGGGAGTAATTTTGCCTTTTAATTTTTTACTAATGCTTTGCCATGCCGCAGCATTTTTCTTATTTATGCATTTTTTAATGTCTCCAACATAAAAAAAGTATTCGTCATGTAAATTTTCTTTCGAATATTCATACTTCCTTCCAACCTAAATGAAAATACATTTTAAATTTTAATGATAGATTGTATATGTTAAACAAACTAATACACAAATATAAACATACGGCAAACAAATTCACAAACAGATTTTATAAATGATAAAATATTAGAACATCTTTATTATATTTCGAATTGTAATAATAACTGTATGAATTGAATACCAGTTAATAGCAAACTTCAATTGTAAATAATACAGAAACGATCAAAAGAGGTAATTAATTTCTTACCATATTTTATTTTTGTAGATAACAAGGATATTATCACAAAAACCAAATAAATTTGATTTTAATGTGATCTGCTATTACAACAGACGACGTGTGTCGAAAACTATTTGCGCAAATACGAGGGTGGTCTGAAAAGTTTCTGACCTAACAAAGATACAAGATATTTTTTCAGAATTTATTATTTTAATTTTCAACATAGTTTCCTTGTAACCCTACACACTTCTCCCAGCGATGCTCCCATCTCTGTTACCCGTCCAAATAGTACTTGCCATTTCGTGAACTTTGGCGATGTTTTCGTCGGTAGTTGCAGTTTTTGGACGTCCCGAACGTTTATCGTCTCCCAAGCTATTACGGCCACGTTTAAATTCAGCTGCCCCAAATTTCACTGTGGTAAATGATGGTGCAGAGTCCCCATACACAGAATCCAACTCATCTTTGATTTGCGTAGGCGTATTGCCTTTCAAAAACAAATATTTGATGACAGCTCGATACTCGATTTTGTCCATTTTCATAAAAACACTCACATCAACTCACTCAAACGACTGTTACATAACAACTGCGCGTCCAAAATGGCTGAAACTTTGGTGAGTAACTGTCAACAGATGAACAACGAAATTCCCTAGCTTTTATTTACGAGTGCTGCTATCTTCATGTTGAGGTCGGAAACTTTTCAGACCACCCTCGTACATTTTATACACAATATGAAATTACGATCCGCGACTTATTAATCCTTTAAAAAGAATTCGCATGTTTGTTCAAATTTAGGAAACATTTCGAGATATATTTTATATATGTATGTATTTGAATCATTTTGAGTCCTAATTTACACCAAAATAAGTATCTCGTTTATTATTCAAGATATTTTGATTGTTTTAAAAGCGCAAATTAGAAAAATATGATTGCTATATGTTATTTGAACAGTTTTTTTTTTTCGTACATCTCAAACAAATGCAATAGTTTAGAAACACTGCGATTAACGGCTAATTTGATTTGCATCTCTTAAATAAATAAATCTGTTTCTCAAATTTAGTTCGTACTTTGACATATGATTAAGGTGCAAATGAAATCAAACAGGGAGCAAAATTATGCCCCAAAAAGAAGTAATATTCTGATCTTTTAGGGCTGGCAAAATGTTCCATGCCTCTAATCCTTTGGTGCTTCCAATAAAAGTTCAATTGCTCATATCAATCTTAGTATTGAACTTTTCTAAATAAAAATTAGGGTGAAAATTGGGTGCTTATTGTTAGATGAAAAGATTTTTCTTTTAGTGCATCTCTAACACATAAAACAGTTTATGAACATAATACGATCTACGACTAATTTATTTGGTCTTAATAAATAAATTACTCTCAATTTCTCATATTTAGTAGATATTTTGGTATTTATTTTAAGGGTGCAAATTAAGTCATAATAGGTGCTAATTTATGCCATAAAAAAAGTTAAAAATTATAATCTTTTGGTGCTGGCAAAAAAAAGTTCCGTAGCTCCATGTCTCACTCATTTTTGGTAATATATTGAAACATTTTAGGGAGCAAATTGGCGCAAATTAGGTGCAAAATATTGTTTTTTTTTTTCAGAGCAACTCTTGGTGCTGATGTGAAGTTGGCACCATTAATGTTTAATTGTTAATAGCAATTGTCAGGGATAAGATAAAACAAGAATTATGTGGGTGCAAAATTTTGACAAAAATTTAGAATTTGCACCCACACTTTTGGTGCCAACTTCACGGACCTTGTCTTTTATTATAATTTGACAACGAGAATCACCTACCTAGCCCTATTTCTGAAACATATTATTTTTCAGATAAGTTGTCCAGAGAAATAAATTTACAAGTTGATGATTAATGTATTAGAGCCTGTAACGGTTATTTCTATATACATGTTTTAGTCCTTAAATAATACATTTGCATCGCTTTTTAGTAAAATATTATCGAAATGTTCCTATAAGTCCATATTTAACGAAACATTTTGTTGCTGGAAACATTTTGTTGCTGACTACTTTATTGACCGGTACGACTATAATTTTGCTGCTGGAATTTTGTGTTGTCAGTTTCACGCCGGTTAAGTTTGTTCGATTAATTGGTAATGTAACGTAGGACACCCCGAACATTTTTTCATTTTAATTTTATACGAAATTTTTCCCTGCAAATGAGTACAACTTATTTCCAGTACGGAAATAAGTATCAAACCTTTATTCCACATCTGGTCATCATCTGTTGCGCAATGAAACTACGCTTAGCTACGTAAGTAAGAGTAGCATAGTAGGAATGTTTTCTAAGTGCGCACTCTTTCCAACCTAAGTCAAGGGTAGAACTACGCATCTCCGTCTTACACAAGTGGAAGGGCCGAGTTTTGTTTGTGTACCTTGCCCTTCTTAAGAAAAGTATAGTAAGATGTATCGTTGTCTTATGAAAGGGGAAGAACTATAACGTAAGTATTGGCCAATAATGCAAACATAAAAGTTTAGAGTTTTACTAATCTAGTTGTATTTCCTTTTCACTAATTTAAATTAGCTATTCATCCTTTAGTCCCACCAAACTCAGGGATCAAAGTACTTTGGAGGGAGAAACGAAGAAGATAAAAAGACCATACACGCTGAAGAAGTGACCGTTGAAAAGGTCGAAACCACCCAGATCACCAGCCAGCCAAGCGAGTCCACCAGCAGCCGAAGGCTCTGCCTGAAGGAAGACCCAGAAGACCAGTTGCAGCCGGAAGCTCTGCCCGATCTACCAGCTGAGAAGACCAGTTACGACCGGAGGCTCAGCCCGATTCCAAATCGACCTAGTGCACCAGCGGCTCTGCCCGATTTTCACCAACCCAGAGCAGTTGCGGCCGGAGGTCCTGCCCGATTTCCAACTGACTTAGACTAGTTGCGGCCGAAAGCTCTGCTCAGCGGAACCGCGAAGGAAGTTGCAGCCGGAGGCCACGCCCAATGAAGACGAACCCCAGGGTTAAAAGTGGGTCGGTCATTGCAAATCTAATGTTCGACGTAGAAAGACGTATCATTTCACTGACCGATGTTAGATATAAGTAAAGTAAATTCTTTTTTTTTTAATATTTCAGATACATCCTGGTGTATCTGCCAATTGACGGCCTTGTCGGATCAGTATGTTCTTGGATCAGTGCCAAGGGTCACACGGGATTCGCTACTGTCACCCTCCTCTGTTGTAGAGTAAAGTAATGTTGTCCCCCGATTGTGTCGCATTTGGTTTTGTAATTCTTCGCTTCGCTTCGCGTCGGTTTGCTCCTAACAAAGATTAGGAACAACAAAATAACTCATACCAAAGATTATGAAACAAACTATCTATAATAAACTTACAAATACCCCCTGTGTCAAAATTACAAGATAAATAATATTTTACTAAATAACAAAGCTCGTGTCATTAGCGCAAACGCTGTCACTGTCGGTCGGTTACTTGTCCGATAATGTCGACTTCTGGCAAATGCAGCAGGATACTTCGAAACAATTGATTTAGAAATATTAACTCAATGTTGACAATAAATCGGCTAGTGAACCCACTACTCCTATTTGTTTTAAGTTTTTCCAATTTTTACAATTTGAATTCATGGGTCCATTTTAAATTGTTAGTTAAACATGGCGCTCTACCTTCAGTAGAGCCCGCCAAGTTTTAATTTGTTAGAGTATGTTTAATATTTATGTATATGTGTATATCTGTTTGTAGCTCACTTGGTGGTGCTAAGGGGCAGCTTTGTCCCTCCCACCCAACTTTCTTAAATGTGGAGATGGAAGGGATGTTTTCCTTGCCATCTACCTTGTAAGAGGAGTCGAGAATAAACTCTCTTACTACCAACATCCACGGTTTTTTAATTCAACCACCTATCTCACTCCCGACACTAATTCGCGGAGTGAAACATTAAAAGTGAACCGTTATCAAAACAAGTTAATCGAGCTGTGTTGTTAACAACTGCAAATTAAATCATCATCCAAGTCAGTTAGGCAGCATTGCACAACAGCATCATCGAGAATCACCTCGACCACCAGGCTTCGGTAACATCAAGGTTAGTGGCTCTAAGTCTTTCCTGTTGTTCCTCTTACCCTTTGTTAAGGCACGTTTCGGTACCTTGATATAATATTCTTCGTCCTTCTAAAAAATGGCGAGCTTAGATAATCTTAAATTAAAAAGACGAACTATAAAATCAGCACTCACGCGACAACAAACTGCTATTGACGAATTTAAGGACGGTGACAGTGTCCATACGTTAGATCAACGCGTTGTAGATATAACGGAACATTTCAAAAATTATCAGGCTATTCAGTCTGAAATAGAAGTGTTGCAGTATGCCAGTAGTATACCCGAACAATAGTGCACAGCTTTGGAGGAAGAGATAAATAAAGAGCGCACTAAAGTAGAAAGTCAGTATTACAATATCATAGCCAAAATGAAATCAATCTTGGTAAAAAACAATCCTCAACCGCTACAAAATTCATCTCCACAACCGGGTACTGTTATTCATATACAAGGCAATTCAGATAACACGGAAAATTGTAACTTTTTAAAACCATTAGCATTACCAACCTTTACGGGTAAACATAGTAATTGGTATTCATTTATTGATTCATTTAACGCGCTAGTAAATAATGACACGTCCCTCTCTGATATAAAAAAATTCCATTATTTGCGAGGGTGTTTAAAGGATGATGCTCTTCGAGCAATTGAATCATTATCAGATTCTAGCGATAATTACGCAAGTGCTATTGAGCTTCTAAAAAAGAGATTCGAAAACAAACGCCTTATTGTTCAGGAACATATAAACAACATTTTAAATATGCCTACCATGGCCAGGTCTTCTCATGTAGATTTGCGTCAGTTATTGGACACAATCAATAATAATGTAGCTGCATTAAAAACATTAGATCTACCTGTAAATTCGTGGGATGCATTACTAATTTCCATAATTCAAGAAAAGCTAGATTTTTATACAAAAAGCGAATGGCAAACCAAGCTAAATAAAGAACTACCAACGTATTCTGAATTCAATGACTTTTTAGAGAAACGTTATCAAATTTTAGAATCATTAACGTCCGTTAAGCACACAACTAATCAAAATTCTACTAATTCTAAAACCTCTAAGTTTAATTCCTCAAAAAAACCCACTCAAAACATGTCAGCTATGATAGTGTCCAAATTTAGTTGTTTGCCATGTAAAAAGTCGCACAACCTTTTTCAGTGTCAGGAATTTCTAAATTTAAGCGTTACCGATAGACTAAAACAGGTAGAACAGTTATCATTGTGCCTTAATTGCTATACATAACAATCATACAACTGCGCAATGTAGATCAATTTCAGTATGCAAAGAGTAAACAAAAACATCATACTTTATTACATATAAATGAATTCAATCCGTCATTTACAACCATGTGCGTATCATCAACTATTCAGACCCGTTTATCAACAGCAGTTATACTAATTGCAGATAAGTTTGGAATTTTTCATTCATGCCGAATTCTACTAGATCAGTGCTCACAAGCCAATATAATAACGTCGGACCTATGAAGAAAATTGCGTCTTCCATCCAAGAAAACAAATACTTGTATTTCCGGTGTTAATCTCTCAGACACTCACATATCTGAATGTGTTAATGTTACAATTAAATCAAGAGTCAGTGGTTTTGCAACTAATTTTGAATGTTTAATATTACCGCAAATTACGCGATCAACGCCTTCTACTAATCTTAATAAAAATTTAATCGAATTACCACCGAATATTACTTTGGCCGATCCAAACTTTAATGTGTCGCAAGAAATAGATTTATTCATTGGTGCGCAGTTATACTGGCGCATTCTAGAAGGCGGTCCGGTACAGGTAAAGTCAAATCAGCCTTATTTCCAACAAACAAAATTAGGTTGGATTTTGGGAGGATGCATCAATCTCGACAAGCAAACCTCCTCTTTATCATGTAACTTAACAATGACATCCGCGGAAAGCAATTTGGAAAAACAAGTAACAAACTTTGTTAATCAAGAAGAAATTCAAAACGAGACTGGTTGGTCACATGAACAAACACATTGCGAAACCCATTACTGCGAAAATACCGTTAGATCTCCCAACGGTCAATTTATTGTTAAATTACCCTTCAAGGAAAATACAAGTTTAGGAGATTCTCGGAACTTTGCCCTAAAACAGTTTATGTCTCTTGTACAAAAACTAGGGGAAAATCCAAGCTTACAATCTAGTTATTTAAATTTCATGCAAGAGTGGAGCCAGTACCCAAAAGCGAAATAGATATGTCAAGTAAGTTCTACCTGCCACACCACCCCGTTTATAAGCAAACCCTATGCGGTCCTAAATTAAGAGTAGTTTTCAATGCGTCTGCTAAAAGTACAAATGGTCAAAGCCTAAACGATATCCTAATGACCGGCCCAACTGTACAACAGGATTTATTTTCAATTCTCTGCAGATTTAGAACGTACCAGTGGGTACTTACCGCCGACATAAGGCAAATGTATCGTATGATACTTGTAGACAAGGCCGACCAAGAATTTCAAAGAATTTTATGGCGAGAGAACCCCAATAAACGAATTGCAACCTTTCGTTTGAAAACCGTAACCTACGGCACAACATGTGCACCTGATCTAGCAGTTCGGTGCCTAAATCAACTCGCGTTAGATTCTGAAAACGATAATCCGATTGCAAATACAATTATTCCTCGAGACTTTTATATGGATGACCTCGTAACAGGTAGCAATACTTTAAATGAAGCAATTGAAATTCGTGACCAAGTCTCTAGTGTTCTTTATGCAGGCGGTTTTACTTTATGCAAATGGACTTCTAATAACTTAAATCTTTTGCCTCAAAATTCATACGATTCGGAATCCGTCAGTTTTGATAAAAACGGGGACGTCAAAATTTTAGGTTTTTTCTGGAATTGCCATAATGACGAGCTCAAGTATAAGGTAGACATCAATCATATTCCAACCAATCTCAATGTAACTAAGCGAAACATACTCTCAATAGTTGCTAAAATCTTTGATCCGCTGGGATTAATTAACCCTATAGTAGTCAAAGCAAAAATATTGTTACAACACATTTGGTCATTAAAAATAAACTGGGATCAATCATTGCCGGCAGATATCATAAAGGTCTGGAATAAATTTGTACATGAATTAACAGAACTAAATAATGATCGTATACCACGAAAGCTAATAAAATCATTCCCATATTCTTCAGTCGAAATTCATGGATTTGCAGATGCATCTACTAAAGCATACGGAGCAGTAATTTATTTAAAAACAGTTAATACGTCCGGAAACGATCTAGTCAGTTTAATATGTGGAAAATCACGCGTAGCACCTTTAAAAGCTGTAACCTTGCCACGGTTAGAATTAAATGCAGCCGTATTGTTAACAAATCTAATGGCAAAGGTAATACCAATTTTGAATATTAAAACTTGTAACAAATACTATTGGACTGATTCTACCATTGTCCTCTCATGGTTAGCAGAACCATCAAATCAGTGGAAACAATATGTCGCAAATCGGGTTGCACAAATTCAATTATGCACAACTCAAGACGAATGGCACCATGTTCGTTCTGGAGATAATCCAGCAGACATAATATCAAGAGGAATGTATCCTCATCAGTTACGCAATTCAATGTTATGGTGGCATGGGCCTGAGTGGTTATTAAAAGCCTCAAATTAATGGTCTACGTTATTAAAAGCTGATAACTCCAATAAGACAGAAATCACAGCAGGTTTGGAAAGGAGGTCAATAATTAGTATTAACATAATTAAGGTAGAAGCGGAGTTACCGGTCATTACAAACATGTCATCATTTCAAAAATTGCAGCGTGTTGTCGCTTATTACTTTAGATTCATTAATAACTGTAAAAACAAAAGTAGAAGAAGTAAACAAGGCCAGAATCGCAATTCTTAAGCATATTCAAAAAAGAGAACTTGCTAGTGAAATGCATAGCTTAAGCTCAAGTCATCCAACTAAACTTAATAAACTATCAAATCTAGATCCATTTTTGGATGATACTGGGTTACTTCAGGTAGGTGGACGAATTAGACACGCTCCAATCAATTATGATAATAAATTCCCGATTGTACTTCCCGAAAAACATCACATAACAAAGCTTATTATTAGAGAAACACACGAAAATAATTTACATGCAGGAAATGAAGCTACAATTGCTGCAGTGCGTCAAGAATTTTGGCCACTGCAAGTTAGAAACACTGTAAGAAAAATTATTCATTCATGTTTTAAATGCTCTCGCGAAAACCCAAGATATTTAAGTCAGAAAATGGGAAATCTACCTAAAGGAAGATTGCAACCAATTAGACCATTTCTAACATCTGGAGTAGATTATGCGGGCCCATTTTAAATTAAGGATAGAAAAGCAAGAAACACAAAAAAGGTTAAGGCATATGTAGCACTATTTATATGTTTTTCAACCAAGGCGGTGCACTTTGAACTGGCTACTGACTTAACAACTGAAGCTTTTTTGGCTACATTGAAACGCTTCATTTCGCGTCGGGGTAATGTCGCCGACCTTTATTCAGATAATGGCACAAATTTTGTTGGTGCTGAAGGCGAGCTCATTCGCTCAGAGCAATTTCAAAATAAAATAATAAATTATTTAGCTGTAAAAAACACTAAGTTTCATTTCATTCCACCCAAGTCTCCACATTTTGGAGGTCTACGGGAACGGGCGGTACGAAGTGTCAAGCATCATTTACACAGAGTGCTTGGCGATGCTTCTTTAACGTATGAAGAATTTTATACACTACTAACTTGTATCAAAGCTTGTCTTAATTCTAGACCAATCACCCCTTTATCCTCTGGCCCCAATGACTTAGAGCCTCTTACACCAGGTCTCTTTTTAATTGGCGCGCCGTTAACGGCGCCCATTGAAGATGACTTAAAACCGGTCGTGTTCAATCGGCTGTCACAATGGCAGCGAGTCCAACATCTCCAGCAACACTTCTAGTTTAGGTGGCATAAGGAATATCTTAGCCAACTACAAACGCGTCCCAAGGGACAACGAAGTCAAAACCCCAACGTTACCATTGGAACAATGGTGGCCTTAATCAAGGACAATTTACCTACATTAAAATGGGCACTTGGTCGGATAGTGCAAACACACTCAAGAAGTGATGGGGTGGTACGTGTGGTGACAGTAAAAACTGCCAGTGGTCTACGCAAAAGAGCTATAAAAAAGATTTGTGTAATTCCAAGTGCTAGTGAAATGCAAGACTAAATCACAAATCGCCCCTCCACTTCATGAACTTATTTGTGACACTGACAATAAATGTTAAATGTCAAAATATTTGAATATTTAAAATAGTTGACATGCATAGTAGATACGGTTTATTATATATAGTTTTCCATACCTATGCAACTATGGCAATATAAATAGGATAATAGCAATTTTCTCGTATCTGGTGCACTATTGGAAGAAATGTTTCAAACAAAAGTTGTTCAAATCATTAATATCTTTAACTTTAATTTTAACTATTTTACTGTAAGTGCAGCCGTTTCAGAGATATGCAAAAAGTGACTCAAGTAAAATGCACTTCCGATTTAAATATGCTTTTCAAAAATAGGAGGTTTTCTTTCTAGGCATATACAAATCTTAAGTTTAAAATTTCATAATTTTATCTTCAACAGTGTAGGCTGTAGAGCGCATACATACACATACGTCATTCCCAAAATAGTCAGACTCGATTCAGGGAAGGTCAAAAGGTGTATTTCCGTTAAAATTTCGAGTTTTTCTTTTTTCGTGAAAATACTTACCTATTACATCGTAAAAGAAAGTAAAAAGTCATTTTGTAACTTTCTCGATCTGAAAAAGGCGTATGATAGTGTCGTACGCGAGAGATAATGGTGCATTTTAAAAGAATATGGAATGATTCTTTGTTAAATGCCATCACTGAAAATATATAATAACTGGAAGGGGCATTGCCAGGCCAACCCATGAGTGTAAAACGGGCCGAGATAGCATGATATAGGAGGGTATATGTTTTTCTTTCCCACACTTCTGCGTATGCGCATTAGTGACGAAGCCACGTTATGTCCAGTCTCGTTAGAAAGTGTTAGAAGTGCAGAGAGTATGAAATATATGTGCTTAGCTTAGGCTTAGATGGTTATTGAGAAAAATAAAATGGTGAAGCATTGCTGCGTGGAAATCCTTCGTTAACAAATCACCTATTTAATGAGCTAAACAGTCAATGATATATACTATTTATAACTACTGTTTTACTTGCCAAGCGGACTGTACCGACAGAGAGAGGTATACCCTCCCCTGTTATTCTCTCTCGGCTCGCAGCGAGTACGTCAGTAGCCGTTCCACTTATTATATATTTCAGGGAATGCCATGTAAGTATTGTATGCAGGTAGTAAAGCTGCAGTAAGAGTTGATGGCAAATTGACGGAATAGTTTGATATTGAAATTAGTGTGAAACAAGGTTGTGTGATGTCACATTTAATATATTGAATGTATTATTACGCCGGGCATTATGTGGCGGGACTGACGATGGTGTAACTGTTAGTGGTACGACCTGTTCCTGCTTTAGCTTTTGCAGATGATTGGTTTTAGGTGAATCAGAAGAGCAATTAAGTAGAAGGATACAGAATATAAGAGCAATAGAAAACCGTATGAATCTTGAACTGAATGTAAGTAAATCAAAAGTTATGGTGTTTCAAAAGAATTAATGCATGCCAGTGTGTAAGACTGTGTTAGATGGACATCGACTACAGTAAGTGAAGCAGTTTGTTTATTTAGGTTGTTTATTCTCTAGCGATGAAAAGTATGATTGCGAGGTTGAGAGAAGAGTGTCTGCTGGTTGTATGATTTTATGGGCTCTAGGAATGTTTGCAAGTAATTTTAACGTTTCTAAGGATGCAAGGTTATGCGTGTACAATGGCGTATTTGTGCCATCGTTTGTTTCAAACAAAAGTTGTTCAAATCATTAATATCTTTCAATTTTAATCTAACTATTTGTACTGTAAGTGCCAGCCGTTTCGGAGATATGCAAAAAGTGACTTAAGTAAACATGCACTTTCGGTTTGAATATGCTTTTCATAAAAAGGAGGTTTTCCTCTCAGGCATATATAAATCTTAAGTTTAAATAAAGTAACTTTACACTTTTATTGGACAATGAATGAAAAATTTTCTTGAAATTTAAACATTTTATATTTTTATTTATATAGAATCAAATCTAAATATACTGACTACGTAAAAGAAAGTTTAGGACCAACACATGGCCGATGTTTTTTTCTTTGAATACTGACACATTTCTGGTCATAATAATTACAAATTATATTATAATTATATTTCCTTGAATTATTAAAAATTTGTATTTTAATATTCTTCATATCTAAATCAAATTATACCCACTCTTTATAATTTAGTCCAATACAAGCACTGCAGATGTTATTTAAAGATTCTACATTATATATGTAAATAATCTAGTCCAACATCATCTCAAATTCTATAGACTGCAATAATATGATTACACGAATAAGTAAAAGAAAGCATATAAGATGCAGTTTATATATCAAGAATTATATTCCTGTACTATCTAATTAAAATGTACAGTTAATCCAATCATTTGATAACGATATTAATAAAGAAATAAATAATTGCCATTTATTTTTATAGCGGAAGATTAAGACAAACAAACACATATTTAAATTTATAGATGCAGCATAGCAAATATGTTGCGGTCGTGGAATATCGTTGTGTTACAATGTAATTGATGAGTGACGACTTAGTTAATAGATGTTAATCGAAATAATAATATAAACAAACAAATAAATGAAAGTGTTTATGAGACTTACCACATGTTTTTTTGCAATTTGCATTACAGTCTTCCATGTAACTTCATACAGCAGCTTTGTCTGGGTGATAAACATTTTGTCTTTAGCGCAGACCAAATTGGACATACAATGGTAACATTCTTCTTCTGCAACAACAACAAATTATTAGAATAAATATTTTCGCAGAAAAAATGGTTGCCGCTTTCATGTCGTAGTAAATTTAGGTAAAGGGGTAGGAAGAAAAGATTAGTAGTATAGAAAAGTTTGTGTTTTCGAGATATTCGTTTTTGTAGGTGAAGTAACATAAACCAGTGAATAAACACTGTCGTCGTTCCTCTTTATAGTTTCGCATAGGAAGTAATGAGAATAAGTAAGTTTACAATAATCCATCTGCAAATGATTCGAAGTGTTCCTAATTACCTGTGTTTCCTGTTGGACTCATTCATTTAGTTTAGTGCCAACGCGGAATAACATGATGTATTTTCTATGTGTTCAGGTGAACGGGTCAACTAATAAATATCAGGGTTTGTCCAAATATACTTATACGATTCCTTATTTGATTTAAGTAATGTATTTCGTTAAATAAAATATTAAGTCAAAATTAAATCATATGTTAAATTAACATTTCTTTATCTAACAAATCAAATGAACAATATCTGCACTGGACTTTCTTACACCTAGGAGGTTTTGTTTAGATAGTCAGGAAATTAAAATATAAATTTATAAAAATTCAAGAGAATATAATTATAACAAAATGCATTGAACATATACACACACGCACACTGGCACATACCGAATAATTTTTAAGTCACTCCAAGTTCAGACATATACCAGAAGAATCAAGATTTTAGCTCGGCCGTTAAATGCAGTGGTGTAGTTCATTTACTTTTTATTAGGCTACATAATAAACGATTTAGCATTTATTCATTAAATTATTAAATGGAACAATACTAATTATGCAAAATCTTATAGTATTTTTATAATGAGGGTAAAAAATATACAGGATTGCAGTCAGTTTTTTTTAATATAATTAAATTATGCTCGACGTTTCGACATCAACTATGTCTTCTTCAGGAGACCACAAAAAAAATATGATTCTGTTTATTTTCTAACTGTAACACTAATTACGAGTAAAATATTTTGACAAATTTTGGACTCGTAATTAGTGTTACAATTAGAAAATAAACAGAATCTTTTTTTTTTTGTAGTCTCCTGAACAAGACATAGTTGATGTCGAAACGTCGAGCATAATTTAATTATATTGAAAAAAACTGACTACAATCCTGTATAGTTTTTACCCTCATCAAGCATCCAGTAGTTATTCCAACATCTCATCAGTATTTTTATATATTGGATATTTATAGAAAAATACACAACATAAATAAATATTATTTTCGTAAGAATTCAGGCATTTTATTCTTTGAAAATGAAAACATAAGTTTGAAATAAAAGAAATATACAAAATAATTATAAAATTCCTTACACGCAAGCATGCAAATAGAACTATTGATAGTTTTATAAATCGAACTTGAAAATAAATTTGTGCTTTCATAATAACCAACATGAGAAAATATATTTTCAAATGCATGTAAGGGGTTCATGTCGCGCTAGTTTTTCGTGTAAAAACACGTTATATGTAGTAAAAATATTACAAATTTTGTCATAAAGATAATTTTTTATTTTTTTCTAAATATGTTGTTAAAAGAGATTTGAATGGATGTTTTTATTTATTGGAAATCAATATATTATAGACATTTTTAATAATATATTGGAAACATACATTTGATAATATTTAACCCTCAATTGCAACTATAAAACATCGGCCATGTATTGCACTAAACTTTCTTATACGAGTCAGCATATTTTGATTTGATAGTATATAAATAAAAA
>JADQWA010001526.1:0-95000 GCA_018344505.1 Nebria ingens riversi
ACTTGACATTGATAGATATGTAGTATCAAACTTTCGCTGTAAGGTAGTTTGACACTACATATCAAAAAACTATTAATTTACAAATAGACCCTTATAATTTAAAATATACGAAATTTAAAACAATTGTTCCATAATTAAAATTCGGAAAATACATTCAATGACTAGGTTACAGTGTAAAGCAGACTTTTATAATGAATTGTAAAGAGTGGTTCACCTATAAAATGCACAAAAAAGAGTTTTTTATTCATATGATACGTAACTATCACATAAAAAATATAACTATGAACATTTTGAGATATTTTCAAAAATAAAATAGATACTTTGAGTGAGCCTACCCATAAATCTAGCGATTACGTAGCAACATTAATTCTCAAGGTCACATAAACCCCATTAAGCCTCAATTTTACTAAAAACTTGAGATTTCAGCATCTAATATACCATCTTCAGGCGAGAATACAACGTGACGTAATAGCTTAAAATAACGTAACTATAATACGTGTTCTGAACCGTGTACCGTGAGACGAATGAATCGATAAAAACGGCTATACACATTCAGTAATGTGAAATGGTAAATGCTAGTAATTATGAAGAAGTTTCTTTTCTCGTTAAGGATGTTTAGTGTCCGGATAGCGACGCCACTGTTTGATGACGGCGCTGACCGTCCCACTGCTGACAAACTAACCAAGAGCGGGCGGCAGATTCGATTTGTTTCACCGTTTCTTGGTTGGATTAGTTTTAGTATATATCGCGTCGGACAAACACGGTGGACACGGAAACTGCGCACATCTTTTCTTTTTGATATTATCATATATTACACCTTTTCGTACACCAAGTAGCAACGGTTGTGTTGTTATATAACACTCTCTATTATACGTATTTATTTTCTTTGCGGTACAAGTGGTTGGTTTGTGGTTTATAAGTGATATATTGTGATATATTAGTGATTTTGCAAAAACTAAACTTAATCAGGTAGTTTCGTATCGGATTGAGAAAGGTTATTATATTTTCTTATTTATATAAATATTAATGAGCTTAACCAAGCATAATGATACAAGCGCGATTTTATTTTATTTTAAGTGAGTTTGATGTTATATAATTATTTAATATTAGAATGAAGTTAACAAAAAATTATTTATATTTTGTTCGCTTTAATAACTAAACATATTTTGCATTAATAGGTGTTAATTTAACACTAACCTAATGTTATTGTTTATTTTTTGCAACAATACATTGTTAAAAATAGTTTTTAATTGCATGACTTTATATCTTAAATTACATGGAAAATTATTGATAATTTTCTAAATTATAATAAAAATATAGGTACATACTTTTAATAAAATGACATGAATATTAAACGAATTCTTGCTTAATGAATAATGTAAAAGTACACCCATTTTTACAGTGTAGGTAAGGTTTACTATCTCATTATATTTTATTTTTTAAAGCCCCTAGCAAACAGCTTTAAGTTATATTTATTAAATTACTCATTAAGTTGCAGTTAAGTAAAACGATCTTAGCGATGAATATCCAGCATTTTGCAAATTATTTTAAGACGATTTTTCATAGAATTAAATTCTATCTAAAATTAAAGATAATTTTAATTAAATTAACTTTTAAAATAACGAAAAATTGTTAATTTTCTTTTAAATAAATATGGGTCAACAGAAACATTTATAGAAACTAAATCTGACTCTTTTTAAAATTCTATAAATAATGTTGCTGTTTTTTTTACCTAAATCAAATTTAAATTAAGAATTGTCTTCATATATATTTTAATCAACTCATTTCGCCAATATTTTATTAATATTAAGCATTTAATATTATTGATTTATAAAATACTTAACCTTTTCGATAAGAGTTGTTTTATACGAACTAATTATTAACAAAATATATTTCTTAAGTTCCCATTAATAAACATGACATTCTTTTTTGCAATTTATCATGCCGATAAAGTCTATAGTTCAAACTCCATATTATGGGCCAACATAAATTTAAAGGCGATTCACTATCGGTGAAACAATAGTTATTTTCCAAATACATAAATTTGTATCGTACTAAAATATTAATTTTACAAGCTACACTTTTATTGTCTACACATTTTATTAGATAATAGAATAATAACCCAAACTACAATTGGTTTGGTCTTAATTTTTGGGCTTTGATAGATGTATTTTCATAGAAAAATATATTTTCTTAATACATCTTCTAAATTAAATACGAAAACAATCTTGGTTCAAATGACTGCACTTACAGTAAAAATTCGCATTCCTATCTAAACTGCAACTCCGTATAAGAAAGACCAGCGCAAGACACTACCGATGTTTTATTTTAGTACTGTATTGAGTAGCACATAAAAACTGTTGTTGTTATTGGTATTGAATGGTTTTAAACTTTCATCTAATTCATTGCAAATTATGGCTAACGCGTATAGGTTCAGAATACGTAATTATTAGAAATAGAATAAATTTATATTATGGAGAGAAAACGAATACTTTACTATAATAGAGAACAATTTTAAATAATATATATATATATATATATATATATATATATATATATATATATATATATATATATATATACATACATACATAGTGTGCCTATACAATAAGTTTCTCTAGACTTATTTGGAACAACGAATTAGGACCACACTTATAAATTAAAATTAATATTCTTAATACACCAAAAAATTACTATATTTGAATTATTAATCAAATAGTTTCTAATGCATTCCTTAAAAGTATCGCAATTATTTATATAATTCGTCCAGCAATTAAGATTTAAAAATGGAAACTGATGTTTTGTTGCTTAGTTGCAAAACGGATAAACTTAAAATATCGTTTCAAGGGCTACCACAAACGAAAATAAACGCATAACCCAAAAACAACAAACACTTCGAAGATATTTTTGACTGTTAAAACACTACTCGAAAAAAACATTGACTTACATTTTGTTCAGTAATTATGGGTCTACTAAGTACTTGAGATTACTTTATGAAAGAATGTACAGGGTATAATTAGAAAAAAATTACGTATCTAACTAGAATAGTTTGATGATCAAATCTTTGCGTAATAATTAATAAATTAATCAGAAACGCATTTACCACATAAGATATTTTCGAGATATTTTAAAACTATTGTTACCAAACACGCAAGTGTCACTCTACATTATTTACCAGGTCATGTTCCTGTCTCATACACTATTGCAGACAATTACCAGTAAACCATTTATATTATTAAAAGATTTACGGCTAGTTCACATCTATTATCCCCATTCTACAGATGAAATTAAACAATTCAAACAAATTGACATTTTATACAGCAAAAACTATTGCTTTAAAAATGTTACACCACTGTTAAATCAAGTCTTTATTGACTGAACAACTGTAGTGCCCTACAAGGAAGAAATAACAAGTAAATACGAAACATTTTACTGCAAAAACACAGTTATTTTTTAATAAAACATCAAAGTTGTTATTCACGAATATTATCCTTTATTACTCATAATAAAAAGCAGTAATAAACGAAGAATATACATATATAGAATGGGCCATCTGTTGGCTTCTTTTTGAATTGAATGTTATTTCAACAGTTTGCAACACTGACGTGCTTGACAATTATAGATATGTAGTACAGCGGAGGTTTGATACTACATATCTATCAATGTTAAGCACGTCAGTGTTGCAAACTATCGAAATAACACGCACTTCAAAAAGAAGCCAACAGATGGGTCACCCTATATAATGCATTATGAAACGTAGCACCTTGTAAGGTGAGTCAATGACGTCATACGCATATGGTGGATCTTAAAACCTACACGAATTGAAACAAATACTTTTACGAATGCATTCATGTAATATATATATATATATATATATGTATCCCACACCTATTACTATTTGGACCCTGCAGCAGCAGTAACTTATAGACTTGACCCGTGTTCGAAGCAGGTCTAGGTCAACGCTATTCGTTCGCACAGATGAAATGACAAGAGACGTCGTTGACGGCTGTGATGCGCAGTAAAAAGCGCCCAACGAAAGGGAAACCATGATTTGATATTGGAAATGTCAGTCAAGGTGCTGTAGCTGTCGGCAATCATGTCGTGGTAATTGTGATTTGCTAAGGTCAAATTGTTTTCTGTCTCTGGTATTTTAAATTTATCTACAGGTATACATACATATAATACCATTTTAATCAATTCAAAAGTCAATAAATAATTTAATATCGCAATTCGTGATGTAGTCTTTCGTTTACTACATATTTTAAAGCTTTAGGCATTGGTACAGCCAATGCTTGTTTCAATTGTACTCAAGTTCGCTTAAAATTCGAAATGAATTTGAATTAAAATAAATCTGTTTATGTTATATGGACCGTTCTATTTCAGTATATAAGGCGAAATGTAATAAATAAATGAAACTGTTTGCTGTTATAGTATTTGTGTGCTATTAGTATTTGTAGGTCAACGCAGCAAGCACGTACATTTATTTTTAGTTTTATGACATTTTCTGACATTTCATACGTCATACGCAGACACTATTTTCAGCGTTTATTGCACGAACTAAGAATCGACTTCGACTGCACTTAATCAATTCATTAATTATGTTTCACCATCACATCATGCTCCAATTCCATTTTCCTAATGAAATATTATTACAACCTTTACTTCCAAGTAAAAGTTATAAATATTACAGATCATTACTTAACAATTATCCGTACGACATAATCTGTAAGATAAATGGGGGTCTTCCCTAATCCATGTTAACGACATATTATCTGTAACCCTATGATTAGTTTTGCTTACAATACAATTTATATTTGTTTCTTAACTATCAATTTTTAACTTACGTAGTTATAAAATAAGATCTATTGTTGTTTAACATAAAAATATTGCTTTCTAAAGTTTATAAATAACTTTTGGAATTATGGGTTATTTATCAATATGTATCGCATTTTGACTAATAAAAAAATGCTAAGTGGTTTAGTTAGAAAAATAGTTTAAAACAAGAAGTTTATTTATATGTAAATGATCAAAACAATTATGTAAAAATAACAACAATCTTGGAACTACTTATATAAATTTTATATGTTCAGCAAATATGTTTACAATTACTTCTAATGTAATAAATATTTGTACGTAATTATAAAATTCAAAAAATATTTTAATAAAATGGTATATTTTACGTTAGTTTAAAACTAGTAAAATTTGTTTAAATGTGTTCTTTTTTTATCTATTTTAGTCCTATATATCTAAAAAGGGTCTCTTGCGGAAAATTTATAAATTTCAAGTAGTACCTATAATTTATGATAACTTTAGATTTTTCTCTAAAAGAATTTATAAACATAAAAAAATGTAATTATTTGTAGATTTTTTTAACTTCTATTACAATACTTTGCAATGAATAAAATAATTATATTTAAGAAATTTGGTTTAATATTAAACTATTTCATCAGATGTTTCTTTAACTTTGTTATAAAAAAAATTCCAAACCCACGTTAGACTATAATTCGGGCAAGCCGCGATTTGTATATTATGCAGTTACTCAATGCACCAACAGAGGAGCGAAGAACATTGTCGAAACACCCGCGCTACACCTACAATTCCAAAACCACCAACTGACGTTATTTTATTCGTAGAAAAAGACAATCTAGTAAAACAACTTTAAATCACATATACTGAAAAACAAATCTAACTCTTGCGAGTTTCCAACAGACACCAAAATAGTCCTAAAAGAAATTTACAAGAACTAATCCCAAACTCATAAACTAGCTAACTACAAAAAAAAATTAGGAAAATTAATTAAAACTTTTATTACAAATGTGTACGAAGAATGTAAAGGATTTGAATGAAGCAAAATAAGTTTGTAAGGATAGAGTTGAATGGTGAAAGATTGTCAAGATATGAATGATTGTAAAAGGTTTTTTGCCACCCCATATGATGCGAATAGGTATGATGTTATGTATGTATGTAAAGTGTACAACAATGAGGATTCAGAAATAACTATCCTCTGACTAATTTCTCTTAAAAAGAAGATAAACTAAGACGTATTTTCGGAGCCCCAAATGAACTCACCGAGTTTTACGTTATGTCAAGGTCCAGTGACTCACAGAGGCCGTGTGTTTGTGTATGTTTGGCATTGGGCCAGTTACGGGTCGTCATGATCTGTATTTGTGATCAGCCGATATATATATATATATATATATATATATATATATATATATATATATATATATATATATATATATATATATATATATATATATATATATATATATATATATATATATATATATATATATATATATATATATATATATATATATATATATATATATATATATATATATATATATATATATATATTATATATGTTAACGCGAGCGTTTTCTTCAGATTTAGATCGAAGTTATAAATACTATTGCGTAAATTCCTGATTAATATTTAGTACACACAGATATAGCATTGAGGCGCCACTGCATTGAGAAAATATAGACGCTTTGATGATATTTTTAACGAAAACAGACGATTTGTAAATCAAGTCACATGTGATTTAAAAAAAAAAGTTGATATTCAGGTCGCAAATTAGTTTTCCGGGTTACACCGTCTTATAAAGTTATTTACGGCACTCTAACAATTATGTTTCTGTGCAGAGATCGACAGGTTGTACACGCCTATCCAGTGTATGTATTAGGTGTATTCAATTGAGTAATTAATTAAAGTAAATTGTGCTTATAACTAATTAGTTGTAAAAACGAAAAATGACATAATTATCCGGTTTAAAAATAAATATGGCCTAATTGTGTAGATTAGCAGTTTGCGCTTGTTAAAATTGCGAAATTTGTTTGACCTTTGCAATTCGTCTATTATGAATTGGGTGCAGTGTTCACAACGAACATGTGTGTTTATTTGTATACATCGCAAGTATTCGTACAGAACCAGTGTTACATCTAATGCAATATGCAACTAACACCACCTTCCGCTGCTACCAAAATAATCTTCCGACAATGAAAATCTTGCTAATAAAATGTTTTGTATAGATTCGGTTCGAATAGAGCAGAAATATTTTATAAGTCGCTATTACGCGTTAAAACATACATAGATGCTATATTATAAACATCTCAAATAAATAAATATTAGTTCTATATTGCCTTGAATGTGAAATTATAAATGTAATACGATTTACTTCAAAAATACAATCATTTTAATGCATGTCAAACTTTTTTTTTTTTTTCTAAATAGTGCATCGACTTAATAACGATACAATAAATAACTCTGACGTGATGCTCGCCTACGCATAGTAAGAATCGATTTCGAGTCGAATAGAAAAGTGGTGACGTGTGCAAATAGATGTTTTAATGAGTAAATATTACATATGCGAAAAACTGGTCAACGAGGTTCACCCACACGAGTATTGAATAGGCGAAACCACGAATGGAATATACAAGGTTATCATCTTGCAATTGGAATAGACCAATTTTATTCCTTTATACGCCATCTTTATTTGCATGGCAATTAGCTTCTAAATGATCCGTTGCGATATTCTTAACCGAGGATGTTAAATGTTCATTACCAACTAATGTCAAAAGTATTGTTCACAATTACAATGCGAATTAGCCCTCCGAATGGCGTTTTAAATTATATATATGTATATATATATATATATATATATATATATATATATATATATATATATATATATATATATATATATAATATATATATTTAAAGCTTAAAAGTACTCTTTTAAACAATGAAATAAATAATAGGAAGTATTTTTAATTTAAGTCATATTTCACTTTTATAATTTAAGTTTTTTTGTATTTGCTTTTCAAACCATAAAAAATGTGTATGAAGCTAAAATTGTTTCTAATATTTACTACTTTTTTGTTTCAGTTTTGAATCTTTGAATAAAACCTAGGATTAAAATGGCAGCGTCACCGCCTTTAAACTCATGTTGTCGATGTTGTTCATTGCGAACCGGTACAATCATAAGTGGAGTGAGCGGAATCGTAAGTCAATTTTAAACTAATTACCCAGATTCGCCTGTATTCAAACTTAAGAATTCAAGGCGTCTCCGGTTAGACACAGAACAATAACGAGTCATACGTTTACTGTTAGGGGGTGATTTTAAATCATATATAGAAATATTTGTAGAAAATGTCCGAAATATTGTAACACATATTAACTTAAAATACTTTTTTTTAGTTACTGGCAGTAGCTGGGATCATTATAATGTTCACAACGTCTGTCAAATTCCGTACTATCATTATAGACACACTACCGGACTGGGCAGGTGAGATATATCTACCTACATACATACATACATACACACAGTTACGTATGTAAACACTGTATGTATGTATGTATGTACACTATAAACAGGCTTGCTATATATTCATTCAAGGTTCATACTTGGACCTTGGCCGAGAATAGCCAATATTTACATTCTTATGTATATAATTTTAATACCATATGCTTTAAATTAATTAAATTTACCGCGAACAATAATAAAGTTACGCTTTGTATGCTTCCACTCTAGATGGTTCTAGAGCAGTAACCTTTTTGAGCATAGTACCAATGAAAGTACTATAGAATCAAACGTTTCAAATCTAAAATATATTTTTTCGAAACTTGACAATAAACATTTGTAGGTTTGTCTTTGAATATCCAAATAAGTTAACAACAACAAAATAACAAACGTCAAATTAAATAAACAACGGTACAAAAATATATGTAAACCTAGCAAATGTGTAAAATTTACCAACTTATAAGTTTAAAAAATGTTAATCTGCTATATTTGGTTGTGAAACTGGACAAAATAATAATTTTTGAAATGAAATTGGTGTTCTACGACGGTTAATTTTATTTTTAATAATTTTTGATAAGTACTTTTCATTTTATTTTCAATAGTTTTTCAAGCCAGCAGGAAATTTCATGTTGATAAGTTTTTAGCAAGTTTTTGTTACAAAATAACGTATGGAAGTTCCCTGCGTATGTAAACTATAGACATAATTAAAATTTCTGGTCTAGAACACTTTATAGAGTCAACAAAAAAGCATAGTCAATTATATTTGAAAGGATTTTTAATAATATACAATGCGAAAATGGCTTTGGGCACTATATATATAAATAAAAAACGTTTAGAGCAAAAATTTACAAATTATCCTAGAATGTTTTACGTCAAATTTAAACATAATCCCCACTAAGGTGTTAATTTACATGATAATTGCTTAAAATTTCTTTATATATATATATATATATATATATATATATATATATATATATATATATATATATATATATATATCATAATTAACAATTGACATATAGGATTTTAGTTGTATAAAATATTCTGAATAGTGTTAATTAAATATCCTACAACTGCACAAATACATATAATTATTCATAGTTATTATTTTCTAATAACGATTATTTTTCCAGTTAAACTTATCCTGGCAATCAACATGACCATGACGATATTAATATCCATTTTATTAATTGTTGGAGCACTAAAGGTAAGATTTGCGCATTATTAAATAAAAGCAGTAAATATATAGTTATTAATCATTATTTATTAATTACATCCATGATTTTGTAATATTGTCATTTGTAATTCATGGAATTTAATATAAATATATTTTTCTGTTACAGAGGCATATGTTCTGCATGCTACCATTCGTATTACTAGGGCTTATGTTAGCCATTGGGCTTTTAGTTTCTATTATCTATACTTCAGTTGTGATCTATATAGATGGCGACATCTTGAATGCTACGCTATGGCTCGTGTTCGGCATAGTAGCAGTTTGTAAGTTTTTATTTTATTACGAAAACCCATAACACAAAAAACGGTTAAGAAAATGCTTTAATCGGTAGTCTCTGTCACGCATATACTACTTTGTTAAGAAAAGTAATGAGGCGAAATATTCATACATATATAACTTCATGCCTATTCCCATCAAATAGGGTGGCAGTATTTATAAAATAAAACCATTTCCATTTGTGTAATGAGCTATAAGAAGATTTATATAAATATTATTCATTTTTTTTAAACAAACTATTTTTGCAATATATATATGTATAATATGTTATTTTATAATTTCAGCGGTGTATCTCTACATGTGGCTTGTAGTCTATAGCTACTTTGTGATAATTAAAGAAGAGCACGATAGAGGCGCTTATGCGAAAGCTCCATTTCGAAGAGGTTAAATTTGCATATCAAAGCAAAAATATTTAAAGTGTTTGCTAAAATTCAACACTAGTCAACGTGGATGTGAAGAAAAACTCTTAGTAAAACTCATATTCGTATCTGCCAATAAGCAATATAATATACTTTAACATATCTGCACAACTAAAATATATTTATATATATATATAAAAAAAAATATTTAAAAGAAAAATTTCGACAAGCTCTCTATAGTAAGAATCATGATATAAATGTGCTAAAATAACAATAGATCAATTATATTTGATCAAATATATTTGCGTCTATCATTTGTAAATATAATTTTTAAAATGTATCTTTATTTTTATATACTGTTTGTTAATTAATAATTATTTAAATTATGATAAATGTTATGTATAGTTACTATGTAAACCAATATAATACAAATTAATTATTAAATTAATAGTTTATTCAATATATATATATATAGTATATATATATATATATATATATATATATATATATATATATATATATATATATATATATATATATATATATATATATATATATATATATATATATATATATATATATATATATATATATATATATATATATATATATATATATATGTTTAAATTCATGTAAACCCTAATGCCCATCTGACCCAAAAATATAAGATAAAAACTCCACCAACGGACAAAGCGCCACGCGTTAAAATCCTAAACTAAACACGTTCAAATAAACGCGGTAATCTAAATAAAAGTCTTGTGACAACTGATGCATCGTTATTTACGATACAAACTAATTTAAAACGTCATAAACGCAACTAAAGTCAATTAAAATCAATATTGCAGGTTAGATTCACTAGTAAAGTGACAGATATTCGAAATATACGAAATATGTTTCGTGAAAATGGATCAATAACACGGTTTGTATTCGAGCGAGGGCGGACGAGTGAACACCGTCCGCATTATTCCCTCGATTTTACAACAAATGCACATATACGTATATTTGTGATAAGGAATATTGTAATCAGAAATACGCACAAGTGGCACACGTAAAAAAAAAGTTGTTGTGTGAGTTGTCCAGTCGGACTTGTGTTATGTTAAACGGAAATGAGTGATTGACTGGTGCTACTTCGTGATTATAAGTGTATGTTTTGGCCCTATACTGTATTATTTTAACAGACGGAATTTATTCATTTTGTAACGATATTTTGTGCGCAACTTTTATTTAATTGAATTTAACGATTTATTTATATCATTTATGTCATATAAATAAATCTATGGAAAAACTAAGTGTTGGACACCTATTCGAATTAGTATACGGGCTTAGTGTTTATTCTAATGTATTTTTTTTATTCATATATGCCTAGTTGCCCTACTGGGGCGCTCTGGAGTCGATGGAAAAAGGTGTCTCAATGCGCTTAATTTATTGGTGATAACAAAAATTTATTTATTTTATAATATTAATTAATAGAAATTTAATATTATCTATGTGAATATTTTACCTATTTAAAAATTATTTGTGTTATCAACATTTGTCAATATTATTAATACAAAACATAAACTTTAAAATAGCATACGTCATCTTGTTCACCGACTTACTATATATAAATATCCGATTTTACTTTAGAATTTAATCGTATTTTTAAAAAGACATCTATGACAAACATAAATGCTTTTATTACAACTAGTTTTTTTTAATAGGAAATTTCTCGTGTAAGTAGCTTTATTGTACAAGGAGCTTAAGTAATCGGGCGTGTGTCAGTCTTAGAATTGATTTTTAATAAAAAATCACATATCTATATAATAACAAATGATGAGTGGCTTTGTCATTGTTTTTTATCAAATTACTAAAAACACCTTTAAATTTGTCTGTTAAATATTAAAAATACCAATTTGTTGTTGATTTTATAAATACATATTGACTACTTCAAAAAAAATTTAAAAAAAAATGAAATTGGCAAAAGAAATCTAAAATAATTATTTTTAAATTTTAAAATATATGAAGAACAGTCTTTTGTTTTCCTAGGTATGGCTATAATAGCTTAATTTATGTGGTTTGAAATATGTTTCCTTCATCAAATTAATAATTATATTATATATATATATATATAGAAGTACTTTAATATATTGGGTGGGCCACCTGTTGGTTCCTTTTTGAATTGCCTGTTATTTCAACAGTTTGCAACACTGACGCGCTTGACATTGATAGATATGTAGTGTCAAACCTTCTTACAACGGAGGTTTGACATTACATATCTAGCAATGTCAAGCGCGTCAGTGTTGCAAACTGTTGAAATAACACGCACTTAAAAAAGAAACCAGCAGGTGGCCCACGGTATATATTTATTGCGCTATTTAAACTTGTTTGTCAAATTTTCTAGAAAATTTATAGAATTCCCCCAGTTAAAAATACAAATCAGAAGTTTATAATAAAAATGACAAAAATAAATTATAATCTGATAATAATTATCTGATTATTATTATCAGTTTATCATAAATACAATAATTAATCAATAACAATGCAGACGTTAATATTCACAATGTGTAGTAATATAATATATTGGTACGCACAGGGTTAAGGAGCACGAAAAATGAGCAACTAGTATCAACGATGCCCTTGACGAATATCCTACGAAGGGCCTCGAATTATATTCTTGGCTCCGAATGCGAGGAAGAACAAAAATTCAATGATCAATATGCCGACAACGAAGTGCTATTCTGCAAGAACAACGTCTGCGTGCATCCGCCGACAATCGTCCGACAAGACTTCGACATTCTGCACCATCCCGGATACCTAACAATCACTTCGAAAACATTTATCGACCAATACAATGACGTCAAACGGCCCACACTCTTTCTAAACTGGATACCAAACACCACGCTACGGAAATGCCCCAACGAGCTACAAAACTCAATAAACATCAATGGCTATTTGTATAATAAACAATACAGCATCGACAGTTTGATTTCAACCGACTCAAACGAACGTCCGAGTTCGATTGAGTTAAAATCAACGAATCCGTTTTTGAATTTCGACAAAGAGCAAAACGATGCGTCAATCAGTTCGGAAGAGAGTGATAAATCGGAGATTAACATCATAAATATCCATGTGGAGATCTCGAATCCGGAAATCGAAATTATTTCTACTCCTGATTCAGTTAAAGATATTTCAGAGACTTTAGAGAAATTCTCATTCTCGCGATCTGAGTCTGTGAATTCCACTGATAGTCAACAACCAACATGGATGTCAACCCCAGAATTCTTAGCGCTACAACATAACTTGAATTTCCCTGATAGCAATACGTCATCGCCTATCTTAAATACGAAACAACCACATAAATGCCGCAGGTTTAATGTTGATTTGAGTCAAATGCGATCGCTTCGCTTGTTCTTTAATGACGCCAATTGTACGTGTGGCCAATTGGTGGTTGCGTCTCGTGAATCGCAGTATAAGATACTGCATTTCCATCATGGCGGACTTGATCATTTAGCGCAAGTGTTGCACCAATGGCATTCTTTGTTGCATAATATTAAATACGCAAAAGGTATGCACTCCTACGATTAGTTTTTATCTCGTATTGATATTATCACAAAATGCTTTTTTCTATACGTATTTCTTTTTTTTTTATATATATTATAGTGTTTAGATTTTTAATTAAAATTTTAGTATTTGTTTTGCTTTCATACATACACCATTCATGGCTGCTTCAAAGATCCAGGTAATTTCATTATTTATACATTTATTATATGCTGAAGTTCATTTTGCGCAATTATACATAAGTAGAGCAATATTATAATTTAAAATATTAAATTACGCAACCATATCTACTTATTATATAAATTCTCATTCGGAATTGTTGTAAAATTACACCAATTGAAAACTGCGTTAAATAATATATATATATATATATATATATATATATATATATATATATATATATATATATATATATATATATATACATTTTGGATAAAAATTTAATCAAAGCGAAACTATACAACAAATCGATACTCTAAACTTGTTTCGCAGGCTGTGAAGATAATCTACCCTACCGACACTTCATGGTGTGTAGACCGGAAGTATCTGACCTAGAACTGCATCCCGAAGAGGGACAGGTGGCACGATTGACTGAGGAAACGTTCCGTAATTTATTTAACGATAAAGGAGGTCTTGAAGATGATTTGACGCTACGCAAAGCGATTTTCTTTGCGGGAATGGAGCGCGGACTCAGAAAAGAAGTGTGGCCATTTTTGTTACATTGTTACCCGTATCAAAGTACGTTTGAAGAAAGAGCGCAAATCGCTGAAATACGTAGACAGGTATTGCATTTGTGAATGTATTTAAATATTTATTACAATTCTATTATTTGTATTAAGGAATATGAAGAAATAACCCGAAGAAGATTAGAATTGAATGGAACTCAACTAAGTGCGTTTCGACGTCGAGTACAAAGTGTAGTAGAGAAAGATGTTGTTCGTACCGATCGAACGAATCCATACTTTGCCGGTGATGAGAATCCACACTTAGATATTATGAAGAATATCTTGCTCAATTAC
Source organism: Nebria ingens riversi (assembly GCA_018344505.1). Classification (NCBI taxonomy): domain Eukaryota; kingdom Metazoa; phylum Arthropoda; class Insecta; order Coleoptera; family Carabidae; genus Nebria; species Nebria ingens. Next base: position 14,731 of record JADQWA010001526.1, read on the forward strand.
GCTGTTTACAATCCTGGCTTAGGGTAAATTTCGACACTAACCCAATCGACAATCACTGTCAAAATGTATTGCAGATACACACAAGGTATGAGCGATTTACTTGCACCTGTTTTGTGTGAAATGTGTGACGAAGTTGCAACGTTTTGGTGTTTCGTGGGCCTGATGCAACGAGCCGTTTTCGTTGCAACACCGACTGATAGAGATATGGATATATCATTAAAATATTTAAGGGAGTTGGTACGACTGATGGTGCCACGGTTTCATGATCATTTGCAGAAATATCCAGATGCTTCAGAGTTATTATTTTGTCATCGTTGGATATTATTGTATGTATTTTTGTTATTAAGAAAACTAAGTTATTTTGTGAATTGGAGTTTTTTTCATAATTTCTCAAAAACTAACCTCGTCGGTGGTGGATCGTTAAATGATTGAGGACTTGATTTGATTTTTGTTTTAGATGTTTTAAGAGAGAATTTACTGAAGCGGTCGCATTGAGAATGTGGGAAGCTTGTTGGGCAAATTACTTAACGGATTATTTTCATTTGTTTCTATGTTTGGCTATTATATGTGTATATGCTGATGACGTCATAGCTCAAGACTTGAGGGCTGATGAGATGTTGCTACATTTTAGTTCTTTAGGTAAGTAAAACATAATGATTAATCATGTAACGACGGAGCGATAGTGTTTAGATTTGATTATTTTCTCGATAATATTACATATATTAATTACGTCATTGGCGAAAAGCTCTATTTTGGTAAATACAGATTGATACTACCCGTAAATATTAGAAATTAAACATAAAGTAAATTTCGTGGATGAACGACACAGGTTATAGTAACAATTATAAAAAATAAATAACTCACTCGTATATTCCAGCGATGTATATGGACGGACAAGTGATAGCCCGCAAGGCGCGTGGTCTTCTGCACCAATTCCGGCAGCTGAGGGAGTTACCTTGCACTTTGGCAGGACTTTGCAGACGATGTGGTCCCGGCATGTGGGACAGCTCCCACAGTCCGCGTTTATATTGTCTGGGGCACGAAGCACAGATTCACTGTCCCAACACTGTAGTCACTCAAGAATCTTCTTGGTAAATACAAAACAATTTATTACTATTTTATATTTGAGTACACCTAATTTTAAAACTACGTCGTTTAACAAAACATCAACTGTCTCCAACAACACGCGGCTCACAACTAACTATTTGGGGAGAGTATTTTCAGGTTTTTACTTGAATTTCTTCAATACAAAATCGTGTTAGTTACATGATTAATTTTGTGTTGTTCCTTAAACATGTTTGGCTAGTATAAAATCTATAGTTTTGAAATACAATTTTGTGTGTGACGTCATAAGTTTCTATATTATTATTAAGCGTAATAATTACTTAATCAAATCTAACTTTGAATAAAAATCGCTTTAGGTGTACTCAATATGAATAAAAAATTTGAAAAATGGTTTTAAAATAAACGTATAATAGTTTACAGAACACAATCCAACACTAAAATCAATTGAAAATTCCAATAATTATGTTACTTATAACCTCCCTGTACTACCGTAAGAACGTATTCCAGTTTTACGTAAAACACATCTTAAAATATAAATAGAACTTCTCCTAAACGAGTTTGTTGACATAAAAATTATTATCTCAGCGTGAAAAAAGGAAAATAAATTAATAAACTAAATGAAAATTATGCAAAGTATGAACAATAATTAAATATATGCAAAAACCAAAGAATTTTACGCTGTAAGCACAAATATCAAGAAAGTTATAAGAATTATGTGGAATTGGTTTGTTTTTGCATATCTGTCCTGTATTTTAGTTGAGTGTCTTACACTAAGCCAAAATCAAAATTTCTGTTTTGGATATTTTTGGATTTCGACTTAGTGATACAACTCTTAGTTTGTACGTTTTTTGAAAGGTTACACTGCGTCCAAACAAAAAATAATCACACACTTTAATACAGTAGATAATAGAAAAGATAGCCGTTTAGAAAAGTAGATGAAGTTAACACGACACGAAAGATATTTTATAGATGTAGGCAAGAACTGTGCCTGTTTTGACGCATTATAACCGCTCAACAAACATACTTTTTAGTCACTGTAAATGAAATACAAAATTAAATATGTTTGAAGTTATAAAAATATATTGTATATTAAATGTAATAAAGCTTGATTCTGAAATATTATTTTTTGTTTGGGTTTGAGATTGAAATTGTGCTGTAAACCATCTTGTGATTGACGTCATGAGTTACTTTTTAAATAAAATATGTAGAAATATGCTAAGACTATTAAACCTGCCTTAAAACCATAGCCCAGCTAGTATGTGACGTCACTTTCTAAATAAAATATAGTGACCACAAATAACTGCCCTGTATGAAATCCTCTCCTATTGTATTTAAAAACAATCAAATAAATTATATTAAACACAACCGGACAATTGACATACAATGGTCACAGTCTAACTTAAGCTCTGTGACGTCACAAAGCAAATCATTATATCCCACAGTAATCTAGTTACCATGCGAAGACAATATTTAATATTTTCCCTACAATTTTGCGACATTACACCATTGAATTTCACGCAATTTTACTTTCGTTATTGTTTCATGAATGGAAGTGGAAGGAAGTAAAGGAGTATAAAGTGAATAACTAGTAAATTTGGAATACATTGGACTGATTAGAAAGTTGACTTTCTTATACGTATTAAACAGAAAGTATATTTTGTAATTGTTTGTTTAATATTTTAAATAATATATACCCTAATATATATATATATATATATATATATATATATATATATATATATATATATATATATATATATATATATATATATATATATATATATATATATATATATATATATATATATTATATATATATATATATATATATATAAAATAAGTACTCTATACAAATAGTATATACAACAAATAATATATTACAACAATTTAAAAATATTTATAAAACTTTTAGATATTTTTAAGAAAATAATTTTCTTAAGAAGGGTTTTTATGTTGCAGTCAATTAAAATTACTATCTAATTAAATAATAACATATTTGATACTAAACAATATACATTAATTAAAATTCTCACTATATATATATATATATATACCGTTCACAATAATAATAATTAATATCTATGGAATGCTTTTTTGTAGTGTAGAAATATCAAAAATATAATTTAAAAATAGTTTACTTATTACTTAGAAATAACATTTGTAAAAATATTAACAACCTCATATACTACGTGTATCAATAAAATAATATCAAAAGACAAAAATAGGTTAAAATTGCACTTTTCCGGAAGATATATTTTAAAAGCGAGTTGCTATTTAAGCGGCAGAGTATTAAGAGATTCATTAAATATTCGATTTTTAAAAAAACAACTGGAACACCTATTTAAAACCCAACTAAATATATAAATGACACAAAAAAAAGTCAAAGTATAAAGAGCTTTCTGGAAGACGTATTTATACCGGAGGCGAAGTTGAATATATTGAAAATATTTATGGGGGAAATTAAATCCTGAGAAATGTTTCTTATTTCGTCGCGAAAGGTGTTTGAAATTGTTTTTACAACAATTATCAGCTGGTACTCGAAATATATATGGGGGCGGTGGCAAAAAGAAACAATTCCAGCTTGGGAAAAGTTATATAAAAATGATTGGAGACAAAAATTACTTACAGTTTTGTGTCTTATGAACTAGTATTGCCATTGAGTGTGTCTTGATGATTAGAAGGCACTAATTTTTCAACTATAGGTTGGATATGTTTCCAAATTTCAGCCAACTAAAACAAAAATATTCAAAACTTGGATTAGAAAATAAATAAACTACTAAAAATATTAAATTTAGTGCAAAACAACAAATACAATTTTAAAATGTACATATACTAATAGTCCTAATATAAAATGTATATTGACAAATTCGTTTTAAAGTTTTTACCTCAGAATGTGACCGGATTTGGACGGATACCATCGTATTCAAAATGGAGGCTAAAACTTCGAGATGGATTTGAACTAATTGCGTCTCCATATGGACACAGTATAAACTGAATCCAGTTCGCATTTCCATGTTACTAATCACATTTTCTTGAGCTAACATTCGTGATTCGAGTTGTTCTACACTTTCAGACTAAATTCATAATTAAAATTAGTGATTTTATTTAAATATAATACAGAATTTAATAATATTTCACCAAAATACGTACATCTGTTCCACGCATAACACCTTGGATTTTCCGTTTTTTCAAACTTAACATTTTCGCTAACGCCTGTTGGTGATCATTCGCAAGACCACGCTCTAACCTCTCACACAAATCTCTATGCGATATAAGAACATCCAATAACAACGCCAGTCGGTCACAAACAGTGAATTCTTCCATTGTTGAGTGCCTAATTGCGTGCGTTGATAAAGAATTGAATTCGCTGTAAATAAATTAAATTCATATAAAATCCTACTCCACTGTGATGACGTCACTTTATTAGTATTACAAATTACAAATAGATGGCAGCACATCAAAACAAACATGGCTGAAACATACATGCAACCAATTCCGCATAAGGTTACATTTAATTGGCTAGGATTAATAATTACCATGCAACAGTACTGAATCCTTTCTTCATATCTTGCCATGAGCTAATCTTCGACTGACCACTCGGTTCAGTACCTAAAGCTTTCAATTGATTACCAAGCTCCAACATATCTCTTGCGTAAGCTTGTGTTCTCTCCACCCCCGCATCGGATAACTGTTTTAACCGTCCGACAATATTGACTAAAGAACGAACGTGTTCTCGACTGGACGCAAACTCTGTACCAGTTTCTAGAGGAACTAAATCCTAAAGAAGAATATTTTAAAGTAAATAAAGCGAATAATTTAAAAAAAAGATATTACTTTTGCGGTAGCAGCCAATTCAGAAGTTGTAAACTCGTCAGGGGCCCGTCTAAATAATTCTCGAATACGGTACTGTAAATCAGGACCACGTTGATCCGTTAAAAAATACGCTACTAGCGCATCGTGGCATATTACAGGATGTCGAGCAACTAATGTTAACCAACGGTATAAACCACGACGTCGAGATTCCAAAAAATGAGAATCTGATACTATTTTTTTAGGCGGAAGAAGCGGTATCATTCTAAAACAATTTTTATTATTATTGTATTGCTTCAAATTTTATTTTTTATATAAAAACCACACTCGACACTCGAGATATGTAAAATAAATCAAATTTAAACTTACCTATACGGAAATCTCGCAATTAATAGTTCATTTAATGCCAAAAAATCATTATATCTTCGTGTAACTTTAGTTAAAAAACGTTTAGAAGACACTAAATACTCAGAATGTTTCAAAAAAATCCCTTTTTTCTCAGGTACTAAATCAATTGAAATCGTATCCAATTGTACAATATCAGAATACGTTAATCCCAAACAAGCTGGATTATTATTTAATCTTAATCGAGCTAACACCGATTTAATTGAAGCTAAATCGCTTAAATCAGGTGTAGGATACTCTAAAATAAATAATTTTTAAAATTAAAATGTTCCCAAAATTTTAAATCGATTCCATTAACTAACCTTTGCCTGTAAAGTTATCAAACAATTTATCGGATGGTGTTTTGCCTTGTTGGGCCCAAGCTAGTTGTGCCAACGTTTTATAAAAATTTGTTCTTGTTATTAAACCTTGCGGTGGGCCTGTTAAGTCCCAGATAATTCGAAGTGTAGGTCCAGATAATTTAGATTGCGATAAAAGAGCTTGGAATAAATCGCGGTGAACTGCATCTCCATTTGGAGAACACAGTTCGTACACTTCTCTGTAAAATGCAGGTATTGAACCTAAAATTTAAATGATAAACCTATTGCTTAAAATACTTTATTTGTAACTTAAAAAACCGCAAACCAACGAATTTATCAACACTATTATTGCTAACTAGAAATAGTCATCGGAAAATAATTATGCTAATATGAACTTCAAATGCCGCGGTAAAATCGCTTTATATTTGTTATAAGAAATATCAAATCATAACCCGCTTTGATTAGTTATGATTATAACCACCAAAAAGTGGTTATAAGAAATATTAGATTATAACCGGCTTTTAGGTGTTTGGTTTGAAAATGATTTAAATATAAAATAAAATTAGACTATGATCTATTACAATTTAAAGTTGTTCGCATCAAGGTCGCAGTTCAAGCTATTCCGAGTTGCCTCTATGTGATATTAGAATGACGTCGCTATGCACACTCTATAGTTCGTACCAATACTCTTTAGTTTGAACCAATTGTAAACCAGTGCATAACCATAACCAGAATTCGTGATTTTATGTTTAAAATGCACAATGGACAGATTAATAAAATTTACTGTATTATATTAACATGCATTAGCAAACCTTAAATAAACTATGTTAAATGAAACCTAATGTATATTATAACTTATTGAATTAGGCAATAAATCTAATTTATGACTAAAAACAGCTACTTCGTGCCTAACCTAACAGATTTAAAATGTTTAACTTATAAATTCAAAACTATTTTTACTATGTATATTACTGAATCTAGAAGTTAAACTAATAACAATACCAGGACTCATTCATATCCTATATTGAGTTAAACAAACATCAACAAGTGTCCAGAGATAAACACAAGGTTATAAAACAATTCACATGTCAAAAAATGTGTTTTGTTGTCACTTGTTTTTATTTGCAAATGTATTATTATAAATAAAACCTGTCATAGTTGTAATAATATGTACACACCTGAATCAAAGTCTGTTGTCATTGTTGATGATTTTCAGTAGTTCGTTTGCAAGTTGCAGATTCCAGATCGTATCTATTTCATAACTTAATTTTTCGGGTATATTTACAAGGGCACAACTACACAAAAATCACAGATTAAAGACATCAGTAGGAGTGTTGAAACCGGATAAATATAATTTGATGATTAACTACTCAATAATCATCATCATGGGACTTTATTATCTGAATCATAACCTGTCACATGCATACACTGCGCTAGCGGACGGTACACTAAAGACTAAACTTTTTCTACTCAACAATCAACATTCCAAACTTTACCTTCGATTTTATTAGACCTTCAAATGCATCAATTTTGCATCAAAAACTAACAATAATCACTAATTATGTCTATTAAATATTGTTTTACACGAATAAATGCTATTATTCCTGTTATCAAACGTGCTATTTTTCTAAGCAAATGACTTTCACTAAACACATTTAAATTTGCGTTATTTATTCTTTATCTAAAAATAAAACGTATTACTATTTTCTATTAAACTACCAAATAACCTTGATAACGTTATCAAAATTATTCAAAAATAAGAAATAGCATAACGCTATATTTATATATATATATATATATATATATATATATATATATATATATATATATATATATATATATATATATTTATAATTTTTTAACAAATACATACATATTTGTTTAGGTCAGTACTAACAAATAAAACTAGATAATTAAGAATTAAAATTTCTGAAGAGGATCTATGGAAAAACCAATATTATATAATTTAATTTATTTTGTGTTTTACTAGAAATGCATAACCGCTGTATCTGTTTGTATGTGGTAACGAAATACTAACTTGAAAATCTGTTTAGATATAAAATTACCGTTATGTTACTTACGTATATTAAATGATTAATGTTGTTCTTTATATTTACGATACTATTACTAATAACTTACATGTTTTTTTAAGTATACTAACTCATTATTTATACTAAAAAATATATGAATTTTGGAATTTCATTTAATAAAACAATATACGTTATATCCGAGCGTATTTGTTTCTTAATTATTTAATAGACATATTACAGGATTTTTACTTTGTTATGCGCTATACGGAATTTTAATTTGCGTACAAAATTTTCTTTATGTATATATAGGAAAATATAAAATTATTTTGTAACTAAATAACAAATGCAAGCGCTTAATATTTATCTATACACATTACCTATAATTAGAATGATAATTTTAATTATATTTTATGGACGCCAATGTAGTGTAACCTATCCGCCTAATTATACTATGAAAATACGATACAAAAACAACTTACTCGTCATTTTGAAATGCGCCAATATTTATAAGCTGACGTGATGCGAAATAAAACATTCCATTCTCAACAAATTCACCCGACCAATCCTGGCGACGTGGTCTGCGATTTGGATTGAAATTTATTGCATTTATAATCCCAGATTCAATTTGAATCCAACGGAGTTTAAACGTACTAACATTTTAAAAATATATATACAAATCTATATTTTCTAGAAACACTTACGTGCCCCAGAACTAGTATTATAATTAAAATGTGTACTTACTGAGTAACAGAAAATGCGCACTTTTTTCCAGATTGGATAATATTTAAAGCATCTTCTAGAAATTCTGTTTGAATGAATGGTGATGTGCATTGAATCAAAGCGATAATATCGACTTCTTCGTGGTAGTTTAAGAACTCTTGCACTGCAATCATAGACGGTGCATCGTCTGTTGCAGTGCTGGGATCACGCCAATGTATTTTTGCTCCAACTAAAATCATAAAAGAGATTCCTTATATTAATTTAAAAATAGGTTTATTTTAAGTTTGTTCATATACCCGTAAAACAAAAAAATATCAAATATTGACATTAAGATTCTAATAACATATAAATAATTTTGGAATATTATATAAATTAATATTGCGGAAAAAACAAGTGTAAAACCACTGCTAGTTTAATAGGAAAATGACAAGTTTATATTTTATTAGTGAATCGTCATAATTATTGATGTAATCATTGCAACATTTTGGATAAATTTGAATTTTATAAGTAAAATGAGTCATTTTGTTTTGGTATTTATAAATACATATTAGATGTTCTTTTAATACTTATTGTAGACGCAGGAATTTGAATAATGACCTACTTAAGAAACTTATCGTAAATCAATGCATTTTAAGTATAGAATATAAATTAACAGTAAAAAATTGTATTACAATAAAAGAATAGCTTAAGAATGTATTGTGTATAAACATGTTTAAGTTACGCAACAAAAATGCACCAATACTTTCACTTCTTTATAAAATAGAAGCACATCAAAAGAATTTGTAATATAAAACAATAATATTTACAATTTAGATGAAATTAATAACGATTTATACAAGTAATGCGATGTTTCATAATATTTACGCACTTATTTAAAAAAATATATAATAGATTACATTTTAAAACACGAAAATGTGACTAAAATAAATGTATGATACATTTTTATTTAAAATATTAATTATTGAGTTTCCCGAAATGAACAATTTTTATGTACGAAAAAAATTATTTTTGCGCTAACGAACACTTAAGCTCTTTGTCATTGTCTGACGATGAACTAACATTCCGAACGTCGATTCCTCAATATATTCTCTGATATATAAACATTGCATGACAATAATCTATTAGAATTATATGAATTATTTTGAATAATTCACTGAACATTAAATAATCATATATTTATTTATTAAGTATGCATGGCATTTTTTTCGGAAATTAAATGCTGTAAGTTACAACTATATATATGTATATGTATGTGGTAAACATATAATAAATATGTATTACAAGATATTAAATTTAACAATAGAAAATTATGTGATTTTTTAAAGTTTTATACATTTAATTATATAATTGGTACGTAAATACATCATTATTTTACAAGCACATAAAAGATATTTAACTTAATATGAAAAATAATATATTATGTATATATATGTCATCAAATAATAATCTACTATCTATAGTGATGGATATTTATATTTATTGACCAACTAATAATAATGCAGGCGCCTTTTTTTGAAACTATACGTTGAGCGAAACGTTTAAATTTAAACTTTTATTTTAGAGCGTTTTTTTTTTAATATAACCAAACTGTACCTACATCTATTTATTTAATACAGTAATATAGAAACAGATTTTATTGATTTTCTTTACAATTCTATAGAAATGAAACATAATTAAAAACGCCTGATGTAACTGGTTTTGAATAGTAATTAGAAGCATGTTTTGGAAAAGGCAAACAAACAAACGCAGTAGAAACACCACAAGCAGATTGTGAGCCGGTGTCTTTAGCTTTACTTTAAAGATATAAAATGGTTATAATTAGTGTAAAAAAGTGTAGTGTGTTTAAAAATATGGTTTAAACAATTATTAGGTTAGTTATTGTTTAGTTTTTGATTTATTTGTGTGTATTTTTAATATTAAGATGATGTTTATTTTATTTACAGAAATATACTGAAGTATATAGCAGTTCCAGTGTCCTATCAACTCATTGTCAGAGAAGGGAAAACTCATCAAATGTAAGTCGATTTTATTGTTTTATTTTCTGAGTAGAGTCTATAGTTTTCTATAAAAATACAGCGTGTACTTTCTCAAACAAAGTATAGCACTTATGTTATGTTAGTGAGAGCAATAAGGCGCATCATAAAACTAACACTGTATTCTTACGAAAGACAGCCAATAGCGCCAAAAATGACAATGCAGTTTTGTTGTATTACAATTAAAATACATGCGTTTTTTTTTTTAAATTATTTTACGTTTAGGACGATTTGTAGTAGTTTTACATTTAGTTGAGCCGTTTTTTTTTTAATATGATTTCTTAGATCTTAATTTAAAACATTATACATATATACATACATTTATCCCCTTCATCGGCGATTAGTTGGTGATCTGTCGATACCCAAACTGAATCAAATCGTTCAATTTGATTGATTACTTGTAGTGATTTTGCTAATAAACTTTGTCCACCAATTTGCGCTAAATTTTTCAAAGGGATACCTTTTGAACCACCTCGAGCTAGTACAAGACAAGCTATATGCTTTTTATTCGTAAAAGGATTCCTAAGATAAATATCTTGTTAATATTTGTTCAGCATTTTAATTAAAAGCGTATAGATTTTAAATATATATATATATATATATATATATATATATATATATATATATATATATATATATATATATATATATATATATATATATAAGTGTAAAAGATCAATATATAATTTTTAAATTTAGCTTGTATCTGATGATATTTCATTTTAATTTTATTTAAGAATTACTATTGGTTTCTATACATTTGTAAAAGCAATGTTTATAATATTTCAATTATTTACCATTTTGTGTATTCGCAATGTTGGTGATTTGCAAAACAATTCAGTATAATTGTTGTAATTATTACCAATGCACGCATAATATACATAAGAACCACTGCTGGTGTCACCAAAGGTGTCGTACATGTTCACTAGTTTAAAGGCAGCTTAAGTACTTAATAAATATAAGAATGGGGTCCATGTCCGGATAACTAGATCTCATTTAAGTATGCCTTAGTACGCAAGTACGTTTATAATTGAAAATTAGATTAAAGTAGGGTCATATATTTTTTAAACATATGATTTTATGCACCATAAAACAAATTCTGTTTCCTTATAACAAAATAATGATATATTATAAAATAAAATGATTATATTTTCATTTTCAAAAAGATTAAAAGCGGAAACATACATGTGTAGTTCAAATTAAATAATACATTAGTTTAAGGATTTATTTTTTATTTCATTTCTGCCGGTTTCAGTTGCCCCATTTCTCTAATTCGGCTTGCAATTTGTTGTTCCATTACATCTTTGTGTTTATACCCTTCACCCAATTTATCCATATCTGCTAGCCATTGAACACGTTCTTGGATTTCTTGTTTTACTAAAATAAATAATAAACAAATTAGATCGCGTGTTTTTTCATCAAATATTACAAAAAATTGTACAGGTAATTGAGCAGACAAAGGCGCATGCGCTTGAAGCATACAAAAAACGAACACATTCGATTAACATCGGCTCGAGTCAATTGATAACTTACGTTCATCAAATCTATTCTTCGTATTTTCCGGTTCTACAACAACTTTCTTTGGTCTCGGTTGTTCTTTAATTTCTTTGCCAAACGCCATAAAATCTTGTAAATGTTTCTTCGCAAAGTCTCGATCAACGCCTCGTTTCAACGGTACATATTGATCTTTTTCGTAGGCCCCTGATTCAATTATCAATGCCTGAGAACGACGTTTGTTGGTACCTTCTTTAAAAAATATTGGTGGTTTTTTGACAGCTGGTGTTTTTGGATGCATTTTGTGCAGTGGTGGTAATGGTTCTCCTGATCGGAGCGCGTAATTTACTTTTTGCCGTTGAAATGTTGTCATTTTACTTTCCACCATTAAATCTGTGAAATTGTGATAGACTTAAACGTAGATCTTAATATAAGTTTATTGCGCCTATTACGATCAGTTTTAGTTAAATACACGCACCGCTGTAAGGAAGTTCGACACTATATATCTATCTATCAATGTCAAGCGCATCGAAATAACACGTACTTCAAAAAGAAACCAACAGATAAATATATTGTACATACAAAAATCAAATAATAGATGGAAAATAATGTATTTCATGTTGCGGAATTATGGGTTGGAAATTTATTTCTAAACACCAGGGTATGCATAAAATAAATAAATTTCAGCGTAAAATTTTAAGAATTGATGCAAACAAAACCCATAAATTATTTATATATATTATTAGGGGACTAACAAATGTTATTTTGGAATACAGGAAATATTAGTTAATACAGTTTAAGATAATTTAAAATATAATAGCCATATATATTTTTTTAAATTAGATATATTATAAAATAGTAAAAAATGTACAATCACCTTGCAAAAACTTTTTTGTTTCGGGGCTGTATTGAACTTTGGGTGGCTGAAAAACACCGCCTTGTGCAACTCGGTCGCTCATCCACTCCATTTTTGAACAAAAATTTCACAGCACTTTCTCTTGTGATGATTCCGCTGTTGTTGTTTGAAAATGTGTCAAAACGTCACTTTATATTTACGAAGGTATACCGGCCCGTCGCTATGGTAACGTTTCCCCTGATTAGCTAATTAAAAAGTTGTTACTGCGGCAAAAGTTGAAGTTTCGTGTGATTTTTTTTATCGATGTGGACAGAAGCGTTTAATGTTCGTGACTATTATTTGGGATATTTGACAGTTACAAATTGGATAAATATCGATCGTCATCATTCGATTTTAATAGTGCTAATATGATAGATGAACCTAATTCGGGAAATTGAATGTGGCAATTTTAAAAAGATTGGATATTTTATTATTTATACACAATTAGAATTTTTTTTGTCTATATATATACACGTATATATATATATATATATATATATATATATATATATATATATATATATATATATATATATATATATATATATATATATATATATATATATATATATATATATATATATATATATATATTAACGTCGAATGCTATAAGGACGCAAGCGCAAAGAACAAACACAGATTGAACATATTCGGTTTGCTTCGTAATCTTTTTTCTTTATTTTTAATAAAAAAATATTTAATCATATTTTTGTATGTTAAGTAACTTAAACGATTTATTAGTTATTACATATATTTTATTTTTAAAACTATTTTAGCAATGAAAAACAGATTATAAATATATTTTTTCGCAATTTTGTTTGTTTTTCTTGATAAACACCTAAAATAATTGAAAATCAATATATAAATAGCTTCTCATTAGAAGTCGCCATGATACCAAAATTTAAAAACTATAAAATTGTCGAAACACGCATCGGAAATTTATTTCCGTTAAAGCAAAATTAATCCATGAAATGTCGAATTCATATTATTATCCTATAACATAATTAGAAGTAAATCAAAAGTACTAGTATAGTTACTAACTAACTTAACAATAATTACGCAAATTTCATTGACGTTTAAAGATTAAACTACAATGATTAGTCAAGATAATCTAAATTTATTTAAATTCCGTTATATTACAAAACATCCGGTACAAAGCAGCACCAGTCCAGCTACAATATACTATATTATTGATTTCAATCCCTAAACGCTTTTGATGTTGCCAAGTAAACACCTACGTTTCTCCAAACTAAACTGCAGATCAATTGAAGTATTTATGACAGTGCAAAGTGTTTTCTATAAGGCACGCAATGACTACAGATTAAAATAAAATCAGAGAATAAACAAAAATTTAAAATACAAACAAACATGGTACGGAATAGTGAACCCAAGAAAATTTGTTTCACTTTGCGACAATGGTCACTACTCCTAGCAATTATTGCGTTTGTAAGTAGATATGTCCAACTAGCATGATTGTTTTTAACATCGTTATTACAATACATTCATAAGTTACATAAAAAAAAAAACGTCTATATGTTGTTATTGTTTTACATACACTGTTACATATACATTATTAAAGGAAAATTATTATAAAAAGACACTGAATTATTATTCGATATATTGAGTATTTTAAATTATTGAATATTTTTAAATATATTTTACTTAAATTTTAAATTAAAAGATGTACATCAATTTGAAACTATTGTTTCCTACGTCATTAAGTCACATTCATGTGTCTAACAATAACAACTTCGGCATAAAATCAATTTTGGTCCCTAAAATTGGTAATTTTATAGATAATAACAGCAGTGTTAACTTTTGGAGCAATCTTAGGCTTAAGACACACTCGCGATGCTTGGGAACTGGTATTATCTGATTTAGCAGAAGAAGAAGATAGAAATGCGAATTCGATTTTTTATAATGAACAACAACAGTATCAGTCCAACAAAAAGTTATTACATCGATCTCAACATATTGTACAAGGTTTGATTTGAAATTGACAAAAAGTATTCGGAGAACTCCACCAATTTTCGCATTTGCAGTGTTGATCTTTTTGTTGGATATTGGTACAATATTTGGATGTTTGAATCAAATCGCTTGTGGTTTAATGGTGTATGGTATTTCGGTGCGATCGCCAAAATTTATTCTACCATGGATAATTATAAGTGGAATTACTTATATGTTGGTAGTGACAACTATTTTTGTGTCATACCTTGAGATGGTTCCAGGTGTTTACGTATCACTGAACGAATTAAGTATGTTTATATTTGTTTCTTTTTGACCAAACTGGCGCAAATTTAAATAAAACAAATTCGATTACAGTCGCAGCACTATCAATGTCGTCCATATTCATAATCGCTTGGTATACTATGTTATTATATTATTATTATTTAATGAGACCATCGACATGTGGAGCCAAAAAAATTGGTACCATAACACCAACGATTATCCAAGCGTATGGTGGTTATATTCACAAAGTTGATGGGTCAACAGAGAAGAAAACTATTGTTTAAACTACGTTTAATAATTGCCGTGAGAAAATATGGCAAGTATTTTCAGAAACGAAAATTGACTTATACGAATTATGGTGAAAATGCACTAAAGCTTCATATACCGCACGATTTGGTTTCAGTCGGAGAATGAATTGAACGAAAGGTGTAACTTTGCTTATATTATTTCTAACCAAACGCTACTGAACGTTTTACGAAAATCAAATGATTTTTAAATTACATAACTATTTTCAAACAATAATATCTATGTTTAATAATCGAACACTTGATTTAAAATCAAAATACTTCAATCAAAAATACAATATATATATATATATATATATATATATATATATATATATATATATATATATATATATATATATATCAGTATTATTAATAACCGAGTTCTCAATCACTATTTTTATTAATTACTATTAACAATAATAAGAATCATATTTTACTATTATCTCGACTTTTGGGCGTAGAACATAGCAATTTGGGCCAATATCAGAAATATATTTATCTATATAAAGTTGCAGGCTTCTAGCGGTACTTTCTAGAACTATATGTTTACTTTTAAAAAGCCTAGAATATTTAACTCGCACTCATATCAGCTGACGTTGATTAAATTTGATTTATTTGTAAATACAAAATGGTATATAAGTTCCCAATGAGATTATTCTAATTACGTAATCTATATTAAAACCCTTAATTGGAATAAAATTTAGTTTTTATTATTGGCCCATATAACACCTAATAAACAATGTTCTACGATATTTAGATTGTGATATTTTGTTAAATAACCAAAGATTTGTCAATTAGTTAACTCGCTTTTGCTTCCATTTTTCTTTAGCCTCGTATTTAGCAAATTATTCTAGAAGACTGATACTAGATAAATTTAGTTTTCGACCCAGTCCAGCTGACAACTCAATATTGAGTCGTTTAAAAAATAAATGATTTATAACGAGACAAAAATGTCTTTAACACTTACAATTTATAATATTAGGGCTTAATAACGATAAGAAAAAAAGTATGTACAGTCAGACTTGTACAGTTAATATGAATTGCTTAAAAGCAAAGATTGTGTAATATAATTATTAAAAATGAGTTATAGATGTTCGACTGTACGTTGTTTGCGATTTAAAATATCTATATTTATTAAATAATTTATAATCTATATTTATGTTGTGAAATAAATAGTTTATAAATGTATTCATCTTGTTTTACCTAACCTATTTATACATTGTGTCAAAACACTAATAAATATAATAAAAAGTCGATTTCGGATCAGTAATTAATTAAAGGTACTAATCTATATTTTATATAGAAATTCTATAACATTATAGGCTATAAACAAATACAAAATTGTATATTCTTTAACAAGTTACATGACTTACAGCGCGTATATAGTTATCGGAATAGCTTAAATCGTAATATGCACAAAAATATCGCATTTCAAGCTATTCCGAGTAGCCTAAGTTATGAATGCAAATATTCAAGATGTAAATGCGTCACATATAGGGATTTTCGATAGCTTAGTCAACAATTAACTCTAATAATGAATCATAACAGTTT
Organism: Nebria ingens riversi; assembly: GCA_018344505.1. NCBI lineage: Eukaryota > Metazoa > Arthropoda > Insecta > Coleoptera > Carabidae > Nebria > Nebria ingens. Next base: position 31,549 of record JADQWA010001526.1, read on the forward strand.
ATTTAATATTAAGAAATATAATTTACATAATAATAAAAAATAGACAATACATAATATTTTGTAATGCGTAATAGAGTATAATAATAATATAGTACGATAACCAAGCGAATTGATGGAACGAAAAATAATTTAAAAATGGCAAAACTACACAAGTGAAGCATATTCTAGTTTTTTTTAATAGGTGTGTTTTGTATATTTAATAATACAATTATCAGTGTGACTGATAAATTCCATAAATTAAATTACGAAAATAAATAAGATGCATTCACTTGTTCAATAATATCTTAATTTTATTTGTGGTGGATAATAAAATCAATTACAATAACTATATACAGGAATCAATCATTTTAAAAATATTATTTCATTGTTTGTGGTTGTAAATTTTGTGTTTGTGGGTTTAATCTTTCAGTGATTTGATTAGAGAATAAATATATTTACGGCATGCAAGTGGGTAACATCTAAACATGATCGTCAGTCATTTCAAGAAATTGTGCACTTACATCTCTTGTACATTCGCCTTTGTTGTTGAAAATGAATTTGTAGTAACAGCCATCAGCACAAATTACTAAAGTTACAAAACAAATTGTATTTTTTGGAATCATTTTCTCATCATGAAAGACATTTAAGATAAATATGTTTAATATATAAATATTATCTTTTAGAAATGATTAAAAGTTAATCTATATATTAAAAATATTTATAAAACAAATATTTAACAACTGTATTTATAGAAATTCTAAATTAAATAGACTAGGAAACGAATTTTAAAAATGAAACTTACCAATCACAGAATTATTATCAGTTCCGAAAGCGCAAACACATGGAGGCCCATTCGGCACAGTGAATTTACTAAATGACCAATTTGATGTGAAATATTTCGGTAGAAACGTTGCGTTTGCTAACGTTGATTGTTTGTTCAATTTTGGATCGTCTAAGGCGAATATATGCACTGTGCCATGGTCGGATGCAACACACAATAATGTCGAACTGTGGTTGAAATTTATACAATAAATGCTAGCCTAAAATTACAATATTATCATACAAAAATAGTTTCGCAAGTGTTTTAAATAACTAAAACATCAACTTACTTGATGTGCACCACGTCTTAATTCAGTCAATTTAACACCAGTGTTTGTATCAAACACTCGGATTAATGTCCCTTTTTCACTGGCTGTCGCCAAACGGGTACCTTGTAAGTTTAATGAGATACAACTAAGAGATGCCTCGTGGGCTGAAATATCTGTCGGTGCTTTTTCCGTGTTTGCTAAATCGACAATTTGTACATGTCCCATTTTGCGGCCAGGAAATACTAACAATGAATTAGTACTGTTCGGACACAGCACACACAGACCTCGTGGATTTGGACTTGTTTCGAAAACATGTAACTGTTGGGGCGTTTGTGTAAACGTATATACTTTTATTACACCCTCTGAAATTACGAAATTACATGCTATTTTACAGAACTTTAATATTATATACAAAAATTATTCTATCGACAATATGCGCTGAACTAGTAGATAGTTTAAAACGACGCATGCGCGAACTACATACATATAATGTACAAGTTCGGTCAAAATCGAATCAAGTCGAATTTTTGGGATTTCTGGACTAATAAAGCTTTAATCAAATTGATTTGTATTTTATGATAATACGAATAATTTAAGTATTTTTATTGTGATTGGGAAATTTAGAAAATATAATTGAATTTATCCGAAGATTACGAGAAAAAAACAATTTTTGATAATAATTTAGCGATTAAGAATATTGAAATAGACAAAACAAAATGGCGACTTTCTTATGTAATCTTATCTTTTATTTAATCTGATTTATGAGAAAAATAATAATTTGCAGGCCTAACTTAATACAAAAATCATGTATTCCTATTTTGTTACTTAGGATATAAATACTAATTAAAGCGCATGCGCAAGCTTCTTAAACAAAATGGACACATTCGGCTAGTATCGGTTTAGCACGCACTCAACTATAAAATATATTTACACGTATTTATTACTAAAAAATACTAAATTATTTACATCTATTTACCTAAAACAACAACAATTCGATCCCTTCTTAGTCGAACTGCTTTAACAGTAGCATTAAAATCTAACGATATGGCCGGTGTTTTCTTCAAATCGTCCCAAACCATGACACGATTTGGCGGGTAAACAGGCCGTTGGCCACCGCCAACTAAAGCCAAATAGTTGCACCGAAACAGCATCTCCACATAACTCAGTCCACCATCGGGAAAATCCTGACGTTCTTTCTCTTTTAACGGATCACAATTATACACCCGAAAGCCACGGTCGGTAGCGCACGCGAAACATCCTACAGAAAAGAAAAAAACAAAAATCAAAGTAGTATCAACCACCCCGCATCTACTAAGTCCATACCCTGATCCTGGTTGAAACCAGCATACAATAAACCGTTCCCGTAAGGGCTAGAAGTACCCAAATTCATATCAATTAATTTATGACACTTTTCGTATAGTCAGTGGTACATTTTATCAGTGAAACAATGTTTAAACGTTATTATTCACTAGATTAAACACCATTTTGTTGCTCGGACTGCTCGGACTTTTTAACCTATAAACATGTCGTTGACATGCTCATAAAAGACTCAAGGTCACAGATTATTAATTATGCGATTATTTTTTTTTCGTTGCAAATGATTTTTTATGGTAGTTCAACTATTGTTTATGAAATGTAAATAATGATACATATGTTCTTTTTCGTACTACTGCGTTTTAACTTTAAAATTAGTTAAATTATTAGGGATATTTTATATTTAATTATCAGCCAAACAAAGAAATATTTACGCATACATAATTTCGACAATATTTAGATTTTAAGAAACGAAAATGGATGTTTATGAACGATTTAATATTCTAATTTAATAATTAACGTTCATAAAAATGCTTTAACAATATCATTTATTATTTATAAATTTATTATTTATAAATATAAACGAAATACTTCATCCATTTGCTCGATTATTTAACTTTTGCTTATAAATGATATACATGTTTTAAAGTTACCGCCATATTTGTTTAAGTTGGTACCTTAACACTGCGTTTTATCGTACATGAGTAATTTAGTTTTAGTCATTTTAAAATTAAACTTCTAATTAAATAATTACTCAATATGATACTAAAACGGTTTATTTTCATTTATAAATTTAACAAAGTTATAGTGTATGTCATAGAACGTATGAAATATATTACTTAATTTTCATATAAAACGTAGTTCAACTGCGCATGTCAAACAAAATGGACGTTTATTTTGTTGACATGGTTTGAAATTTCATTTTTAACTTAAACATAATATTAAATACAGTTATGGCTAGCAATGGAACGTTTTTGGTTTCATATACGGGCCAATTAGAATATCTAGATATAACTGCAGCTTCTGGTAGCTGTTACTATTGTAAATATGAAATAATTTCGGGTGCAGATTGGAAAGTTATCAGTGGTTTAGAAGCAGGTGTTACTCAAACGGCAAACGTAGTTGTTAACGGTGATAAAATAGTTTATAATTTTCCAATTGAAATAACGTTACAGTCAACTAATCCTTCCGGTTGTAAGTTATTTAAATGAGCTGCATATTTGTGGTTATACTTAACTGTGTGTGTATTTTAGGGCCTCAAATAGTGTTAAGCGTTTATTCTGATAGAACTTTGCAAGGATATGGCCGTACGCATTTGCCATTTCAGCCTGGGTTTCATAAAATAAGAGCAGCTTTATCAAAACCGGTGCCTTCGACTTATTTAGGGTATTTCGCTAGTTTTTTTGGGTACCAACCTGAATTGTTGCAAACTTCTATATTGGCTACAGGAGAAGGAAATCATTGTAAGTTTTAACGAAAATATGATTTTTATTCCGCCTGTAAGTTATGTAACTATTCATACAGATATGTAAACATATTTTTATGCAAACCCCAGCTTATATTTTATATGTTGATATATTTTTGAATGTGTCTAGCAACTTTATTATTTATTTTTAGTGATAAGAATGACATCTAATGGTTATGCTAGTATAGCAATCAATGTTCTTATGAAAGGATTGAAAGAACTTGGTTATGATGTTGGTAATATTAATAGATGATCCCACATTTATAAGATGATTTTTATTTGTAAGTGCATTTTAATTTATATCTTTTTTAAACTTAAGTTATATTTAGTCTTTACTTTTGCCATTAGGTTTTGAATATGTGAATATATTTAATTACTTAATTTTTAAATGTTTCTATTTTTTGATTTTGCGGTCGGAAAATATATTTTTTTTACTTTTTTGAGTTTAAAAAAAAGTTATCCATTTTTAGTATTTTTTGTTCATTTTTACGGATGAATTTATAAATGATTAAACTCTAGTTTTAAATGCAATTATTCATATATAAATTGATTAAACAACAATTTAGATTAGTACAAAATAACAATAACACCAATTGTCAAAATAAAATTTATTTATCTACTTAAGTAATACCTAACAACACAATGTCTAATTATAATTTATTAACATTAACAATAAATAATAATACCGTTTCATAAAATATGAATTTTCGCCCGAATTTTCCCTATTGAACATTGTCGGTGTCTAGTGTTTCCCCATATGTTTCCAAAAACTCCAAAACAACACCATTGCTCCATCCAAAACCAGCTTGTACCGTATATTCACCTCCACCTCCAAACTGTCCGGGTACATTCGCGTCATATTTCTCAAACATCTCACCAGTTTTACTAAAACCTATATAATTGGCGCGTACCCATCTTTGCGCAAGTTTCGCAGCCATCTTTTGAGCGTCTTCATTCTTCGTATTTGCTAACCCTTGCACTATAATCGCCTGTAATGGAGCCCAAGCATTCGGCATATCCCACTGCTCACCAGACAAGTCTAAACTAGTCGGTGTTCCACCTAGAAAGTCGTCGATTTTCTCTTGTTTTAAATACTCTACAATACGTTTGACTTTATCGGCTTTGACGTGACAATTGACCCATAATGGAGCCATATTGCTGACGTAGAAGTAGTTACGATGTTTTTGTAGGTCTATATCGAAATCTTGCCATATACCTGCTTGTTCATTCCATAATATTAAATTGATAGCGACGTCTAGAGATGTAGCTTCGCTTTGCCATTTAGCGCTTTTCTCCAAATTGTTAATTGATTTATACAATTTTGCTAAATTTTGGAACGCGTCGTAGAGGAACGAATTTAAATCAACTGGTATTACTCTTCTGGTTTGGATTGAAGTTAAATTGGAGTTGGTTCCACCTTCAGCGTCGAAAAACCAACGGCTTGAAAAGTCCCAGCCGGACTCTGCTCCGCTTTTCAATTCAATATAAGTTTCGTTTGGATTTTGGGTTGTTGCAGCAGTTTCTACATCTTCTCGATACGACTCAGGTCGTGGTCCATAACTTCTAGCATTGTAGTGATACATTGTATGCGTTTTCCCATTTTTGCTTACTTTGATTTGTCGGTGTTCGATCCAGTATTTTAGTTCATCTTCTAAGACATCAATGTGCGTCTTCAACCATTTGGTGTCCTTGGAATATGACATGTACTGCGCGACCATTTTCGTCAAGAGGGGTGGCTGAGACCGTTGGGCGTAATAAAGTCGCGAACCGTTCGGAACGTGACCCATAAGTTTGACTAGATGCATGAAATTTTCAATGATACCACGTACAGTCTCCGTCATCTCGCTGATCAGTAACCCGCGTACAATCCAATAGGTGTCCCAATAATAAATTTCTTTGAATCGTCCCCCGGGAATTATAAATCCATTCGGTAACGGTATCAAGGAATATTGAGACGGAGAAGCGAAGACTTCCGGTTTAACTTTACGCGCTAAAAACTTCCATAGCGCCACTATTTTCGAGGCGTACACACGCAAATTTTCTTTTGCTATATTTCTAATAAACTTCGGATTCGGATTATAATCTGTAGGCGACCATTCTTCTAATTCATTTCCATCTTCAAAGTTATCCGCGACGAATTGTTGGATCTGATCTTTGGTTGGGTTGTTGTTTGTAGATTGTTGTAGTTTATTGAAATTATCCAAAGTCACTGATTCTTGGTGTTTTTGCTTCAAGTCGACAAATGTTTTTGAATCGTTGAATATACGCGCCATTTGCACTGTGTGCAACAGTGGCCCGGTGCAGTACACTTGGCTGTTGCATGATGGTTCTAGTTGTTGGCCGTTCGTGACCAGCGCGGACACTGTTAATAATGAGAATAACACTAACATTTTGTTCGCTGGTATTATTTTTAAAATGCTTATATACTACGCGCTGTCCCCTCCACGAGTGTTATGGAGAACCTTGTAGTCTGCGATTAAATATTTATAAATCGAATGGAATAGTCTAGTTTTTTCCTCCGGTTGTTATCGCTAAATTTCCCATATTAGCCTGAGTATTTGTCAATATTTTTAAATTGCCAGTTTTACTTCAATATATCTGATTTTATATTATATAAACAATTTTTTTTACTCAAAACGGTACTACATTACATCCTACAATTTTATTCGATATTTTTTACAGTTACAGTACTCTAGAGAGTGAAAAAATATAACTGCTATGACACGTTTGTAGGTTATATAGTGGCACACTACTGTGTCGCAGCACTTAAACTAAGAAATATGTCTTTAAAGTTTATGGTGTCGATTTATATATATTCTAGCGCAAATATAATTTAATTTTCTAAATGATTATACATTTAAAATGCGCCACATTTTATGTATGTCTAAAAAAATAATATAGAATCTCCATTTGATTTATTATTTCACCTAGTTTTTATATTTGAATAATTAACCAAATTCAATGACAAAATAAATATACCTTCAAAAAAAAAGATAAAATAGAAAAAATATAATTCAAGGATAAAGATTAACAAATAACTGTATCCGACCTAAAATTTGAGGTGAATTAAGGGCCGTCCTCGGCATAAATAGATTAATATGATAGGGAATAATTTGCGTGATGGGATACTATTAATGCCCTAGTTGCTTACTAAAAAGGGCTTATGGTTAACCTAACTTAGTCGTTACTATCGAAAATCAATAAAGGTTGCCTATCGAAAATAAATAATGGTTAATTATGGTTATCCATTAGATTCCCCCCTAAAGATAACAATACCATTCTATGCAATTGGACATATACACAAATAAAAATTAAATATGTATATTGCTTTAGTGTAATATGTATACAAAGTATCAGGGTATAATAACTAAAACATATCTGGAGTCACTATTTTATATATGCCTGAGTGAATTCGTTATAACAATGTTTTGATGTTCTAAACAATCGCGTGATTTGCGCAGTATTATTGCGCAATGATCTCATTTAGAGTGTTAGTGTGCATTGTAGCCTAAATACTAAAATATATCAATTGGAACGTAAAAATAATACTGCAGAAATAACTATTAGCACCACAATGAATTCAAATGATTTTTTTTTGTCGCAATCATAAACATAAGCGTAGCTCCATTAAGTCTATTTTAAAGTGTACATACATCATATTTATATATATATATATATATATATATATATATATATATATATATATATATATATATATATATATATATATATATATATGTATAGATATATACGTTAAATAAATGTATTAGAGTGCTACATCGTGAATAAATACATATTTTAGTACTGAATATTTTAAACCTCAAATTATAAAAAACTTCTGGATTTTATTAAGATACATTTCGCATCAATTTGATTTAAAAACATATTTTTGGTCAATGTATAGACTTATTAAGTATATTTCAAAGTGAAATATAACAAAAATATCAATACGTTCTTTTGCTAAATCAGCAATTTTCGAAATGAATAATTAGGGCGCTATATTGTAAACATACGGGTATACGCAAAATATGAAACGTAAACAAGTATTGCTAGTTGGTAATTTATAAAAATGAGATTATAAGTTAATTGGGCATATATGTTTAAAATTAAGATATACTAAAATTGACACAGAAACATTTTATTATTTCGTAGCGAACAAAATTTTGTGTGGCACTTTTATTTTATCAATTCATTATGTATATACATATTAAAATGCTTTATGTACATTAATTTTTTTAACGGTAATTTTTGTTATTTATACATCTAGAAAAATTTATGCAAATAATTATGGTTATCGTAATATTGAAATTACTTTTTCCCATATTTACGCCATTATTATGATAAAGAAAACATATATGGTTGTACAAAGATAATTAAAGGAATAATTTTTAAAATAAATTATAAAATTGGTGTTACACATTTACAAATAAGATTTGAAATTTTCAATTTGTTTATTTGAGCTTATATATACGTTAAATAAAATGCATCTTATTTTATGATACTAAAAACATATATATATATATATATATATATATATATATATATATATATATATATATGTATATATATATATATATATATATATATATATATATATATATATATATATATAAATTTGTTTATAGCTTATATATACGTTAAATAAAATGCATCTTATTTTATGATACTATATATATATATATATATATATATATATATATATATATATATATATATATATATATATATATATATATATTGTATATATATATATTATATATATATATATATATATATATATATATATATATATATAATTTATATATATATATATATATATATATATATATATTTATTTAATTGTTGCAAGGAAATTTAATTTAATTTATCAAGAAATTACGACGTAAAATTTTTAAATTAACTGATGCAATAATAATAAAATAATGCTTCTTATTTTATGATACTAATATATATATATATATATATATATATATATATATATATATATATATATATATATATTAATATATATATATATATATATTTAATTGTTGCAAGGAAATATAATTTAATTTATCAAGAAATTACGACGTAAAATTTTTAAATTTTAAATTAACTGATGCAATAAAATAAAATAAACGAAAATTTAATATTTTCCAACAGGTGTGAGGTAATTTTGTTTTCATCTTATTATTTAATAGATTTGTCTTTACAAAAACAAATTATTGTTGTATGTTAGTTTTATATGCCGTATTTTAAATTAATGTCTTAATAATTATTACGTTTTTATTATTATGTTCGACCAGTTAAATTACTATAAAATTGCACCTTTTTTGCCATAGTTGCGAATTAAGTACCACTGCTTTTTTGTGCCAATTCATCCTCCTATTGTGTACCTATTTAATTTATAATAAATAACTTTTTTTTAAAATAATAAATAAGATAATTTATTTTCAGAATATATTAAATATGTTTTATTTATTTTGTTGCTTTTTATAACTTCTTGAAAATTTAACTTTTGTTTAAAGTATAATAATAATAATTCAAAGTCAAACCATATAAAGGTAATTTTTTTCAAAAAATTTATAATTGGATATTGAAAAGAAATAATCTAGGGGAAATACTTTTTCATATATTGGTAACACTGACGACCAAAGAGCAACAGACCATGTATATATGTTTACTTATAATGTATGTCATCGTTGATTTTAGCTTTTTTACGTTTGCTTTATGATTTTACTTACCATATTTTGATTTGGTTTGAATAAAGAGTTTATTTTGTAATTTGTACTTATTAAAATTATATATAAATATATGTTTAGCCATTTATTTTATTAACGCTAGATTTGTAGATTTTAATATAGCTCTATGGTCTCATGATAACTCTATGTAACAGTGTAACCAATAAAAGAAAAAAAAAACTTTGTTCAAATATTTATATAGCTTTTATAAAGTTCATCGAAAAAAGAAAAATTTAATAATAGAACTTGTAGATAAAATAAAATAAATATCAATTTATTTTTATATCAATTAAACGATTGTTTTTAGAATCGTGACTAGAAAGTACAATTAACAGGAAATTAGCATTTTCATCGAATCATTTAAATAGCTAATATCAATATTACAATTATAGTTCGATTTTAATATTACAATACCTACATTTGAAATATGAATTAATATTCAGGATTAATTCAAAGTTCAACAATTTCCTTTTATTAACTTATGACACCAGCTTCAAAGTAATAAAGTGTGTCACTGGTTATTGGATCTGCTTTTATATATTCCATGAATAAATAAATATTATTTCGCAGAATATTTTTTCTTTGTATTTTAAGAAAGGAAAATGCTAATTCCATTACGGAAAATCTTTCAGTTATATAACTAAAAACATGTAAAATCTGTGTATTATAAATCAAATCAATTCGAAATTGGAATAAAATTAAAGGTTTTAGTTTGGGCCTTCTCCGTATTTCGAATAACAAATTAGACATTTTTCGCAATGCAAAATCATAATATTAAATGATCATTAAATATTATAACAACTTATTAAAAAATATAATATGTTTTTAATTCAAATACTCAGAATGATGTAATTTTTTTTTTAATATCTAAAAGTGCATTTACTTATACTGTACTCGAAATACGTTTCACATCTCCCTGATTATTATATAATAAGATCTCTTGCTTAATGATGATTAATTTTTTTAATCAAAATGTTGCGAATCGAATTTAATACCGAAAATATAATAATTTAACAATAGATACTCAAATAATTTAAATAAAATTATCAACAAAATAGACACAATAAAAAGCAAATCCACATTTTGACGACCTTAATTTCAATAAAACTATTCTACCGTACAGAGAATTATAATATTTAACAGTGTTATTGTTTTTATATCCGTTGAATGAAGGCCGTGTTAGGTTTATATAAAAATACGAGTATAATTTCATTTTTATATTGTGAATATAACATCAAGATGTTGTTAGCGTCACCTTGTTAAGGTCGTGTTATTTTTCACTCAGCACAGCTTAGGGTATAGCTTTGCTTGTTAATCTGATCTAATATATGGAAAATAATCGTGCGCGAACGTGCTCGTCAACCATGTGACTTATCTCACACCAGCGAACAATCGAATCAGGTAGTTGCAATGTTACTACGTTATTGTACTACCCAACAAGAAAAATGGCGATAAAAAATGTGTTTTCTTGTCACACTCAAAAATACATATTAATTTCATGAAATTAAATTCACATTTTGTCTATTACGTGTAGCCATGCGCGATTCAAGCCTTTAAGGACCACGACACACATGGGGGTGTCTTTTTTTGGAACTATTGATAGGCCTGGATCTTTGCTTATCGGAGGTTGTAGCTGTTATTATTATTATTATTGTGCTGCACTTATAGGGAATATTCACTCTTCAGCTTGTTGTTTTATGATGTGGCGGCGGCTCTTTTTATTTGTCTATATGGTATGGAATTCTGAAATTATCGAGTCGCATGTGTGTGTGTGTTTCCTAGACAGAAACCGGATTACTCCGGAGAAACCTGCCAATGTATCGTTTTTACCGGAGTAAATCATAGGTGAAAATTCCATTTGACTTAGGTGGGATTCGAACTAGGCAAAGCATATATACATATAAGTTCACTTTATGAGGTAGACGTGTTAGCCACTAGACCACAGGCGTCTAGTCTATATACATATACCAATGTATACATTTGTTTAGTATATGTTATTACAATACTACGTATAAGTTATATATAAATTTGTTTCATGAAATATATATATATATATATATTATATATATATTATATATATATATATATATATATATATATATATATATATATATATATATATATATATATATATATATATATATATATATATATATATATATATATATATATATATATATATATATATATATTATATATATATATATATATATATAATATATATATATAGATATATATATTATATATATATATAGTATATATATATATATATATATACGATATATATATATATATATATATATATATATATATATATATATATATATATATATATATATATATATATATATATATATATATATATAGATATATATATATATATATATATATATATATATATATATATATATATATATATATATATATATATATATAATATATATATATATATATATATATATATATAATATATATATATATATATATATATATATATATATATATATATATATATATATATATATATATATATATATATATATATTATATTATACATATGAATGTTATTTGTATAATATTTTATTTCGTTCGTAACTTGATTTTTATATAAACGTGAGAAATAGTTACCAAAATAAACATAATTTAACTTTTTTTTTATCACCTGGCATTGAATGGTTACTACACATAAAATCTCTAAATTAATGGGTAATTGTTCCAAAACCTAATAGTTTTGTTTACATACAACAGTTGAGATATGCAATCGCCTTTCTTCCAAAAAAAATAGAATTAATTTTAAGCCCAAATGCAACCCGCAATACATCTGAGCTGTGTTGGTTGTTATAGTTACGTTATATCACCAATTTACGAATTGCAATCAATCAATTGAAACGGAAATAATTTCAAAAGCATGTAACTACGTAATTTGTTGCGCCTTTTCATTATTTTAAATTGCATTTTTTAAGTATTTGACCATAGGTACAATTAAAATATGAGTAATACAAGAATTATAATTGTATTTGTCACTGATTAAATATAATAATACTTGTTATTAAAAAATGACATTTTTTTATCTTTACTAGAAATTGAAATAGTAATCTAAATTTGCATAGACAATTTAATTACTAAACTGTTTTACTTACCTTGAATTAACAACTATTATTTAAGTAACGTAATTATTTGTTTAAAAATTAAAACCTCAAAACAGACAAATTAAAAATATAAATTATACAAAATGTTTAATAAATTTCTATTTAATTAATAATTTTTTTGAAAAAAACGATTGAACTGTAGTTTGTAAGTCAAGTAAAACAGTGTTTTCTTGATGTATATTGAGCCTTATTGATTGGGATACATAATTATATTAGTCATTAGTATAAAATTGATTTACCTTCCGGCGTTTTCTTTGAAGCCATTGAATCTAAGGTCGTATAGGTGTATTCACGTATATCATATATTACTTGTTGGTGAAATGATAAGACTGTTGTCAACTTACAAGGTACCAACATTAACAAAATTTACCTGTACACATTTTCACCTACGTTACTAGAATTATAAGTTATTAACTTATTGATAATGAAGGTTCCTTTGACACATATATTGATATGCGATATAATTTTATTTATTTAATACTAAATAAACGATCCCCAAAACTTTTTTATCGTCCTATATGAACCTATAAGCGAGCTTAAAAAATCGATCATGTGTTGCTCAATTGTAACAGTTGTTTTTGGTAAAAATTCGTAAACCAAAATTTCTATTTAGCGGCACTTGTATTTTCGATTAGCAAATTCTTTATTTTAAACATACTTAAAAAGGTGTTATTTTTAAAATTTTCAGTTTCTTAAGAATGTTAGCCATTAATAGATAATTTTGGTAATTCAAAATTAATTAATAAAACGATAGTTAATTTAGTTTTTATAGACGTTGCGATAACTTTTACATAATACAAATTGGACAATTACATATCAAAATAGTAAAATATTTCAACTACCCATACCAGAGGTTCTAAATGTGTTCTTAAAAAATATAAATTCAAGTAAATTTATAAAGGTTACTATTACGCTAAAATAACAAAAACAAAAATCTTAATTTTGGTCGAATAACGCTTGAGGCTTTCTTCAAATATTTAATATAATATTTAACGAATATTTAATCATAAAAATAAACACGTATTTGGTCTTAACCCATTTTTAAAATACAGTTTTTATTAAAATGACAGTGAACCATAACTGTATATTTTATTAAAGTGTTTTTTTTTATTAGTGTACAATTGTAAAGGTTAAGAATAATAGAATGCCAATTTATTAAAATCGGAAAATAAGTATGCAAAAGTGGGGGAGATCGGAATGGAATGATGATGTTTTATTATTTTATATTATGTAAAAGATTTCTGGATATAGATAAAGTTTTATCATTTATTGTTATTTATTTCACAAAATAGATCTACTACGTATAAGAAAGTCTAGTGTAAGACACTACTATAGAATGGAACATTTTAATTCTAAAGTATATTTTTTAGAAACTTGACAATAAACTAAAATATCAATTCATTTGTAGATTTTTTTTTTGAATAGTCGAATAACTTAACCATAACAAATGTCAAACGAAATAAACAATGGTACAAACGCAAATGTAAACGTAGCAAATGTGTACAAATGACCAACTTATAAGTTTAAAAATATGTTAATCTTCTATATTAGGTCGTGAAACTGAACAAAATAATAATTTTTGAAATGAAATTGATATTCTACGACAGTTTATTTTATTTTAAATAATTTTTAATATGTACTTTTCAATTTATTTTCAATAGTTTTTAAGCCAGCAGGATATTTAATATTGTTAAGTTTTTAGCAGTTTTGTTTATGAAATGATGTAAGGTTGTTATCTGTGTATCTGGACTATAGCAAACTAGTTTATTAAAATATTATATCAATGTTAAAATTACTAGTAAATTATTGCGTAAATTACTAAAAAATAAATAACCATAATTTCGCATGTCTAAATATTACACTATCGAACCTTGCGCCCCTCAATATGAGTGCGAAAGCGCGTTAATCTGCTGATTATTATTAATATTTTGTTGTTTGTGTGTGAAAATTTTCCATTATAACTATTCTTAGCAAAAAAATAATCTATATATATATATATATATATATATATATATATATATATATATATATATATGTATGTATATATATATATATATACAATGGCACTAATAATCTTTTATATTATCAAATTTGATACAAGTAATTAATAATCCTTGGTAATGAATTTATGATCTTGAAATACTTAATTAATAGGTACTTATGTCATAGAGTGCGAATACAAAAAATATTTTGCGAATCGCATAAATATAAAGATACAGGTATCTTGGCTAGCTCAAGGCTATCGTTAACTTTTTATTTTAAACACATACTCAAGCGAGTTTTTTCGCAGATATTTTTTATATATATATTTAAAGTTATATTTAATCACATTATAAAGCTATTAAATATATTGCTTATACAATAATAACGGCACTAGAAAGATGCTGCAAAAAAATGACATTCCCAATAACCTTGAACTTTACACTATTTCTTCAAAAATATATATACAAACATAAAACTTAAAAATATTTTTTATATATTAGTTCAATGACCATACATATAATTAAAATACAATTTAACAATAATATTCGTACATATTTACTTTTAATTAGAAATACATCTACGAAAATCAGTACTTATTTTTATTTTCGTAAACGAATTTCTAATTAAAAATAAGCATGTACGAATTTTTGTTATAATTATATCGAATAAGGTAAAAATTACAAAAATGCGGTCCTGAAATCGGTCGAATTAACGAACATAGGTGCAGGCTACTCGGAATAGCTTGAACTATGATATGCGCTAAAATTAGAGTGAGTGGTATTAGGGTAGAAGAAGACAAGTATATAAATTAGCATTTAAATTATATAGTCATCTGCCTACTTCAAGGTTCAAGCTATTCCGAGTAGCCCTGTATTTTGTTAACACGGAAATAGAAAACGAATTTTTATAGAAAAACATTTATTATATACTAGTTTTTATATTTTATGTACGAAGAGATAAAAATGATTATAATAAATGGTTTAATATCACATTTGAACCATTTTGATAAGCCAAAAATTAACCCATATTATAGATTGCACGGGCGAAATTTTCGTTTAATTTATATAAACATAATTATAATATAGTGAATGGTGAAATTATTTAAGGATTTTCGTTATAAATGGGTAATTTTGAACGTGATTAAATTTTATAATTATAAACTTCATTATTTATGTGATTACAACACATTCGCAAATTCCGGAAAAACACATTTAGATCAGTTCTTATTAATAATATCGCAATTACACAAATACGAATGAAATAAATAAAATAATATGAACGATCAAGAAAGTCCAAATAAAAACTAATATATATATATATATATATATATATATATATATATATATATATATATATATATATATATATATATATATATATATATATATATATATATATATATATATATATATATATATATATATATATATATATAAAAAGTTGTTGGTGATAGCCTAAACAAATTATTCAGATATTCAAATCCATAAACTGTAGTGTATAAGCTTTGTATTTTGTATGCTGGTCTTTTATTGAAGCCAAAAGTAAAATCCTAAAAAATAAGGGAGCAATTTTTGGAATCATATCTCGACCGTTTGGTTGTTTTTCGAAATGTTGCACTTATCTCAAATAGAGCCCTTGGGCTGGATTCAAATCTTATTTTATTTTCTTCATACATTGCGATTGTAAAAATGTATAGGTACGATAAGAAGCATAACCTATATACTATGTATATATGTGCATACATGTGTGTGTGACGTTCATAAAGCTACAAATGTATATGATGGTCAGTTCAAGTTTTAAATTTCACAATTTCTTTTGATGGCATACTCGTATTTTTCACAGTATGTAGTTTGGAGAAATGCTGACAATATTCTAAGCATCAGTTGCTGACCTTTAGAGACATTCCTGAAATATATCTGCACATGGTGTCGAAAGTTCTGATTTATTTAAATTTTTATATATATATATATATATATATATATATATATATATATATATATATATATATATATATATTCCTTAAGTTTTTAATTTTAAAGTTTCATAATTTTACTTTTATCAGTTTGAGCTGTAGAGGTAAACACCCCCCCCCCCCCCTCTCATCCCTCACCCAGCAAACAAACACACACAAACACATTTTACTTTACTATTACTAATATGATTAGTAAACTTAAATAGGGAAACTATACTATTAAGGACACAACGTCAGAAATGACAATAGATACCGAATGAAATTTTACGCGCTTGCGTATTGTAGTCCTCTTGACCGAGTCACAGTAAAACTACATATAGATGCGTCCCCTACCTATTGTTAAACCACGATAATCCTGTCCTCCTGTGCCTTTGTGGAACTTACTAACAACATCTAAAATCACCTATCAATTTTTCTTACCTATATATAACTAAACTACGAAGATCTTACCCTCCAGGGGGTCATGAGAGACTTACTAACATCACCTGAACATTACTTACTTAATTTGATTTTACAAGTAAATATTATCCACCATGATGTGCTATTGAATATTTTGTGTAACCTTTAGTCAACTGAGAACTTCATTCGTGGTTTCTTTGTCCTTTTATGTCCAATATAGTAAATGTTAACCGTTATCAAAATATATAAGTGCTATTTTATATAGTTTGATTTGGTTGGTCTTGAAAGTCATCACATTTGGGTAATAATCTACTATTCTCTCTGAGATCTGTTTTTACTGTTAATTTAAGAAAAATACTATGTAGGTATCTCTGTAAGTTATTTTAGTATTGGTCACACGGCGATTCCTTTGCAAATGCGTATGTTTATATTCCCTGCTATGATCCTTGCTCGGCATCGCTGTTTTCCCTTTCGCACGTAGATTCACCAACTGATACGTATTTGGCCATCTATGCGAATGTGATCTCATATCCGCAGCTTTAACTATATTGCTGGTCGCGTATTTTATTTGATTTTTTCCCCATTTCAAAACGAAAAATTCTTCGAAAACAAAATGTTACACTTTTATATGAATTTGACTTTCGTGAAAAACATCTTTAGGGCGTAATTACATCGAGATTTATTTGTAATATATGGCGAATGCTAATTGCGATATTACACTGTTTGATGTTTAAAAATCATGTGCAAATTATTGCAAAAAGAGAAACTTTGTCTTGATTATTCGCAATTTTTTCATCATAAGTTAATATATGTTGTTTATTATATATATATATATATATATATATATATATATATATATATATATATATATATATATATATATAAATATATATATATATATATATATATATGTATATATATATATATATATATATATATATATATATATATATATATATATATATATATATATATATATATATATATATATATATATATATATATATATATATATATATATATATATATATATATATATATATATATATATATATATATATATATAATATATATATATATATATATATATATATATATTATACATATACATTTTATAAGATTGGTTTTCCATACACAAGTTTAAGATCAAAACTTTTATAATATTATTACGAATACATCTAACAATGTAAAAATTGAAAGATTGTAATGGTCGTCTAGCTTCGATTTTAATGGCAGTTTCAACACATAACAATTGAATTCGATAGTGGAACAATATCAATTTTCGAAAACAATGTGAGAAGAATACCGAAATCGTTCGGGAACAGGAGAAAATGCCACCCATCGGGCACATGAAACGCTTGTAAACTCGAGCAATAATCGTACTCGGTCCTCCGGGCTTACGAACGCCATTTAAAGAATTGCCGGCCATTTTGATAGTCAGTGTGTTTGTGCGACATATATGTGTGTAGACGTGATCGTTCGAAACTGATCTGAAATAGATCGGATTCGATTAGTGACGTCACAGTGTTCAAATAGTATTCTTTGAATTATAACAATAACGTGACGGGCTATTTAAAAAGAAATAAGTCTGACGTCATAGTAGACGAATGTAAATATTAAATTATAAGAAGTTAGCGAAAGATTTATCAAGCTTAGCTTATCGTTAGGCTCAAATATAAATTCGGGTTGGTCACATTTCATACGAATATTTAAATCTTTATTAAAGAGCAAAATACCGTAATTTTTTTTGAAGCTGAACCCTTCTGGTCGGAAAGGGTTGCTTCGTATAATCCAGGGTGTATTAGGTTTTAACGTGTTGGTGGTCGTATAAGGCTTGCTTCCGGTAGCTATGTAGTTATGTTATGAATATGGAAGCAATATCATAAGTGCATTCATAAAAATGCCACTATTGGTATATGTTTTAAGTTTTATTCGCGTACATCTTATATGATAATTTCCTTAAGATCATCTCTCAAAGTTATTCACATTGGATCGCAGAAATATATTTGCCTATTACGACTTTAAAATCATCGAAAATTGCCGCTGAAAGAATACAGTTGTATGAAAAACAATCAATAACGCTTTCGAGAAAATAAAAACTATTTTTTAAGTATATATCTAATACGAAATACTAAATGACGTTTTGAATCTTTTTTTAGAATTTTATCTAGAGATTCTAGATGATTAAAGATAACTTTAAGTTATATGACTTGTTCTTTTTCATATACCAAGTGTTTGTAATCTGAGAGAGATATGAAACGGTGTTACATTTACTAAACATATTTCTCTATACGCAATTCAAACACATAGTTATTTTTGGTACTTGTATGAGAAGGACTGAGAGATCTGACCTTCGCCTCTTATAGGTTCTAGTTGTCAATTATATATGTGAAAATATTAATTTAACAAAATTATAAACCATAGTATATAAAACATGTAAATCTAAACATTTTATTGATAAATTAACTCATATACAACAGAAAATATGTTTGTTTTAAGGTATTCCATATTAGTTAAAGAAATTGTAGAATATTACATGTAATATAGAATGGGCCATCTGTTGGTTTTTTTTTTGAAGTGCGTGTAATTTCTACAGTTTGCAGCACTGATAGATATGTAGTATCAAGCCTTCGTTGTACTTTGTGTATAGACTTCTATAAAGCAATAATCATTGACAAATATTCAACGATGGAGTTTAAATAGTAATTTTAAAAGAAACCAATAGATGGCCCACTCTATAATACACTTCCTATACGCTAATGTAGAAATAACCGATAAATGTGTAGAGCTGCCTTAATGCGTTAGTTCTCAATTTTATCGCCAGAGTTCCGCGTTTGCTTAAATCGCGAATCGAATTTATTTTCCATTTCAAGTTTTTATAAAGAATCATTTCTATAAAGACAGTTAAGTTTTCGAATGTCTTAAGTATGTTTTGTGAATGTTCTTATTCACCCCAGTCAAAGATATATCAAAGTAGTTATCTGGGATTGCAAACAAAAACGAGTCATACACGCAAAAACAACTTCCAATATAGGTATAATATATATATATATATACGACATAGCAAAATATATATGTATACATGGTTGGAATATTTTGCGACCATCATAATAGTATTTACTGCACAACTAAACTAGTATAATCTCGCGTAACGAGCATTAAATCAGGCTAATTAATACACATATCAGTAATTTGTAGCTTTTACACTGTCCTATAAACTTGCGTTGTTATTGATTCCGGCAACAACGGCTAGGCGGCCGCAGCCTGGCCTCTTATAAGAAAGTCCATTTCGGTATAGGGTCAACATAAGCCCATATATACATACATACATTCATACACACACACACAGTTGGTATGGATGCAAGTTTGGTCGCCAGAGCGTACTTGCAAAAAGGAGATACGCGCGGCGGCGTTCTCGGCCGATAAAGAAGTTTAATGTTTGTCGGGTTCACGGGTCAGGTGTAGAAACTGCAAGATAACAGAGTTAAACAGACCCACCAACGTTCTCACCGCGATATTCACCCCAAAGGATTGCCCGTTTCGTGCGTTCTTTACCGTACATTACACCATTTTACTTACGATACCAAGCGGTATGTTATTTTAACGTTTGTTCTCTTTTAAATATAGATAACACACACACACATGCTGCGTATGCCTACTGGTAATTACAAGCAGTGCTATGTGTCTATAGTGCGACTCATGTTTGTAATGCAATATTAATTTATATTATCACATCTTTACGTAATACGTATTAATTTAGACAACATTTAACATATATTCAGTTTAAAAACACATTTCTAGTTGCGACTACGAAAATATTATTATTATATTTTTTTTTAATCCTGAGATAATAAAAATATTAATAGCTCTGCTATTATAGACGGGCTTTCGTTTAGTGTGTTGATACTGTTATCGCGGTTTACGTTTGGTTATAATTTAAGTTTTAAATTGACTGACGAGTGTTTTATGTGACCATCTTAAATTAAGTTACAATAAAGTACTTTGCGAACCACTATGTATCTTGAACTACAGACGGTAATAAGTAAATAGTTGAATCGTTCAAAGAAAGAAGTTAGATTCAAACAAATATTGACAATGCGGGTAGCGTGAAACAATCGTGGCCAACAATTCTTTCCCAAGCACTTCCTGTTTAATAATTAAACTCCATGTTGTTTATTTATAACGAAAGTTTTACCCACGATTTATAATTTAGTTTTTAATAAACGCAGAGACGTATGTTTGCAAAAATAGTCAAATCGAGTAATAATAATAATAACGTAACTTAGCACCCAACTCAACTGGTAAACACCGCGGGTTGTATACGTCTAGACGTTTTTAAATTTTACGGAAACGTAAATCTATACTCGTACAGCCGAGAAAAACTACTTTCACAAGATATAAAGCGTATTTTTACCAAATAAATATAGTTTTTGTAATGATTACGTGATATGAGTTGAAGTTTTTAGATTTATGATTGCTCGTTTTTTTTAATTATACAGCTTTGCGTTTATATAAAACTTATCTATCTTGTTACCAACCCCAGTTTTAATAAGTTACGTATTTTGATAGCGATGTAATGAAAAAATTAAATTAAAACTGTAGGAACTAAAAAGAGATAAGTTCAGCTACTACAACGCAGTAAAATCTACTAATATAGAATCCAAAATCAACAATCGCTATAAGCTCAACGTTCTGCGCTTGCAACAACAATGTAATAGTTATTTTTCCATTTACCGATCGACACCTGGTCCATAGATGTTCGCACACATCGACAAACAACAAAGGCAGCGGTAACGAGGCCCTAAGTGACACTGCAAACACACGTGCCTTGCAGGTTGTCGCACGTTGCTTGATTCAATTACCGACCACCAGAGGCGCTAGTTGCTCACTGGTGAGAGTGGCTTCTGGTCGGTGCCAGTGCCGGTGCGACACCTGCCATTTCTCCCGACCTTTTCACACAAATCGACAAAGATGTGCTCATTTTTTATTTTTTCGTCATAATTTGATTTTATACTTTTATTTTATTTGCGTCGGCGCACCGGTAACGGGTTAGATGTTATTTTATCGTTCAACAATCGCTGCTTGCTAAATGATAATTTGTGAATTACGTAAGAGGTGTTATACTTAACGAAAATGTTGTTTGAAAATAATGAATTTAATTAAATACATCAAATTAGTCGACAGATGCCTTTATCAGCTATACTCAACTGTCTAAAGAATTTATAAATAGTAAAAATCTGCTTCTTCAAGCAACTTAATATACAAAAGTATTAATCTGTTACAAACAGGCGAATTATAATTTTTTTCTAAACTAAATTATTTTTGAGGAAAAACTTCTCGTTTTTATTTTAAAACAAACTTTTATTACGTATTAATAAACAAATTGCGTTTAAGCTATAAATTAGTATTTTTATGCATTTTTAAATATTTTCATAATTGTTGTTACGTTAAACTTGCGTTTTCGCGAAGTGCGTTAACGCAAGGACGCATTAGCGCTGCAACCCAAAAATGATTACCTATATATATGAAACGCTGCTTTATTGCGTTTGAAGCTTGCGCACAAGGAATTTCACTACTGTCAAATTCAATAAAAAATATAATGATTTCGGAGAGAGACAAACGAATATTGGCATTTTATAATTTGTTTAGAAGAGTGAATAATATTAAGCAAATACAAGGGTCTATATTTCTATAGGCCGTTTCATGATGATTATGCAGCATGTATGGCAATGTATAGGCAATGTTAATCTTATGGAGTTTTTTTGTACAATGTTGCTACAGTTTCACTTACAACTAATTCAGTTATTTCTATTATATCTCATGGTTGTACCACATTATGATTGCAGTACAGAACCTTTTCTCTCGGCTATGCGATCTTATCTTATCTTAGGGTTTATACCTGCGCGACAGATAGTTTATTAAAAAACTAATATTTAAATAAATCTATTATCATGTTATTTTATTTACAAATTCATAAGCAAATTTAAAAAATACTTGAAAACAAAATTTGAACGATATAAATCGAATAACATTTAGCGAAAATATTTAACATTTTTAATGGTTTTCAAATGCATTCAAAATTTTATTTCCACTAAATATATTCCGATTTTTATGATTCAAATTTGTTTTTCAAGTATTCTTGATTTTGTATCTAAATTTAAAATTAATTTAAAGATTCATTTGTTTAATTCATTATTTAATTTTAATAAATGACAATGCCCTGAAGGTAAGAATCCTTGCGATAGTGCGGTCATAAATTTTTAATGGTTTGTCTTTTCACTCGCACTCTTAGAACTCTTATATCTATGCCTGTCTTTGTTCCACTCACACATCAGATGGGAAAAATATTTCAACACTGTTCCCCATAAGACTCTATACTGCATAATTATCATGAAACGGCCTATAGAAGAAAACATCTGTAGTGTCTGGCATTAGACTTTCTTATACGTAGTAGCTTATAGTGGATTTCGAATGAAATTAATTATTATGAATCTGAATTATTCTTACGCCCATTGTCATTTTAATAAAGTAATAATTCACAATTGATTCACCAGACGTCCATAAATTATCTGATCTAATTGGTATACAGGCCGAGTTGATATTGAGGACAAGAGATATATGAAATTAATAATAATTTTCGTTTCATTGGCAGTGCGAAAAGGTTGCAGCGTAACAGTTTTAATGAAAACGATCTCTGTTATTTTCGGTAACATCTGCGCAAAGTGCGTATCTCATTTAAACCGTGCGGCAGCGTACTGATCTTAATTTTGCATTGTACCGAGACCCCGACATAACCAGCATCTGTCGGTGCTTACACGAAACCGCTTCCAGCGGAATATTCTTCAACAGCTACATTGCCCTGTTGCTCCCACACCCATCGACGCTCATGGAATTTTATTTTTATTTCGAGCACTTCAGTGATGGGGCAAGTTTGATTTAATTAAAAGCCTTTTCGGAAAGTTCTCGATGGACTTGTGTCAATTCGACGCATGGGATCTCATTCTGAATGTCTAAATTTTGATTCCATCCACTATTTATTTTTTATATAAAATTTTGACTTAGAAATGTTTTCTGATACGATGTTAAAACATTCATTAAACATAATTTTAAATATATAATAATTAAAAGTTATTGTGTCTATTTTATAAATTTCATATTTCAATTAGAAATTAAATGGAATAATCAACGAATTTTCTAGTATTAAAATATTAATATCAAGGTAATCCGAGTCAATGGGATGATTGTGGCACAGTTTTGAATTCATGTCAGCTTTTGGATATGTTTGTTGTTTTGCCAGTTCTAGTTAGTTCAGCCAGACGAGGGTATGGTATAATATACCTATATCGAATGACGTTGAGTCGAATCTTCTTGTATTTTTTTGTTTTATCATCTTTTTACTTTGCGAATCAATTAGCGAAATGAGGATATTAATTTGATGAACTGACGGTTTTTGTTTTGTCAGTTTGCGTTTTCATTCACACGACCCTTCGTTTGTTATCTCATTCGTTCGCCGAGTTCGTTAACTGGGGTAGAAAAAGAACTCATTGAAAAAAAAATATATAAATATATGTATGTATGTACATGTATATATGTATGTAGAGGCAGTGTATATACTTAACTTTAAAATATAAGATAAAATTGATGTCTCGCGGGCGCTAAAGTTTACTTCGCAAGTGGATTGTAATTAACTTTTTATCAAACTAATTAAAATGTTTAAAATTTAATTTTGATTTTAATTTTGGACTTAATTTATTGAAATTAATTATCTCTACATGAATACATATTTCTTAGTTTGTGTAAAATTTGAGTTTTTCATATAATAACATTTTAAATAAATATTACGGAGGAAACATATTTAATATAAGAAGTATTTTATTAAAACGTTTGCAGTGTCTTGCATTGGACTCTCTCTCTCTCTCTCTCTCTCACACACACACACACACAACACCTAATTACTTATTACTTCGTATGAGAAATTAAAAATGGTATTTATAAAGAAACATGTTTAGAATCACTGTTTTAATTTAACTATTTTGAAAATTCTTGATATATATATATATTTATATGTATATATATATATATATATAAATATATAGATATATATATATATATATATATATATATATATATATATATATATATATATATTATATATATATATATATATATATAATATATATATATATATATATATATATATATATATATATATATATATATATATATATATATATATATTCAAGAAATTTCGCTTAGTAATTTTTCAATATACTTATTTTTATAACTTTTGGAAATATTTTCAAAGAACATTATATACATCAAAGAATTCAATGCTAATAATTTCTCAAATCAATAATAAGGAGAGACTCTTTTATATTACGTTTTACGTTCTACTTAAACATAATGAAATATTACAAAATTTGGGCAAATTACTTGCATATAAAAATATTGTTTTACAATTCAAAAGTTAAGGTTTAACTTTTTATTAAAATTCTTACAAATATACTCCAATATTTTACGCTGTATGTAGTAACAAAACAATTTGAACACACACACACCTTCATATGGAGAGAAATACAAAATAAAAAGTTATTAGAAAAATAGTTAAGTAAATATAGCGTTTTGAACAAAAATAATATTAACAAAACCAAACATATTGAGTCGCTCCCTGGTGTTTTTGGCGAAAGTATTTTCTATTAGGAATCATTTTCTACTCCTTCATACATCGCATAGCTGCACTTTTCTATACTGAGTGCCCTAATGGCAAAGGGAATAGGATATAGGTGCCACCGAATAGGTATTTATCTCCAATACACTATTCTATAGTCTGACCTTAGTCACATTGTAGCAGTCTTTAGATGTTGAAATAAATAGAAAACTTGAAAATAACTTAAATAAAATCATATCGAAATATTAACCTGAACTTGAGTATAGATAAAATGTTGAATGGAATAATAATTCTAATATTGCAACTCAACCAACTTGAATGTAATACAAGTTGCGTCAATTGCAAAAATAAATTTAAGGACTGTCTTGTTATTCGCAATGTATATACTTGTGGTTTTTATATTCGTAAACAGGGGTGGATTTTATAAATCAAATATGATTTGTTTAATAGATTATAATCTCATATACAAATTATGTTTTGAGGTTTTAATATCTGAACTTTTAGTACGCTAACGAAAATCATTTTCATTTCTTGGCAATAAGAACCGTTTAAGTATTTAATTGGGGTAGGAAAGTACACAAAATTGCATTGTTTCCGAATTAGGATAGAAACACGTCATCACAAACAATTACAACTAAATTAAATTAAATTTGTTGTTTGTATAGTTACATTTTTTCGGCAATAACAACATAATATAATTTGATTAATTACATTTCTTTTATTTAAATTTGAAAAACATATTTTGTTCCCTATTTCATATTGCAAGATTTATATTCGGTTATTAAAATAAAACGTACACACAACTTACCTTGTTATAGTAACTTTGACAGCCATACTAAAATATTGAAATACTGAAATACAATTGAGCTTTGATAAAATAACAATGGAGAATTAGTTTAAATAATTTTTATTTCAGATCACAATTGACATGACATCCTTTGGTATATAACCCATTATTTATTTGACCTATGAATAAAGTTTCAGTCGGATTTTTGTTTTCATATATCTTATTAGCATATATATATATATATATTATATATATATATATATATATATATATATATATATATATATATATATATATATATATATTTATATCATTTATGCAGTATATAACATATATAATATATAGATAACTTTGTACATTATAATACAAAAATTTACAAACTTGTTTATTCGTTATTTTATATGATCGGATTTACACGGTAAAACACATTGAAAATACACACATCCCGTGCGAAATTAAAATTTAATGGCCGACAAGCATAACGAGAAAAAACATGCATAAAACAAAATAAACACTGTTCGCTGCTTTCAAATTATTTTTATAAAATTAATGGTCTAATTTATATAACCAACCTATTAAAAATTAGGTTAAATTTTCACATTTATTAAACTATATATTTCTAAAATTTTATATAGGTTATATTTCAGATTAAATAAATAAATGAGTGTTGCCTAAAATAAAAAAGTTTTTCTCTTTATGCAGACGGTGAATAAAAATTAAATTTCAAATCCGTTGATATATAAAATTATTTTATAGACATTTTCCAAGCTTACATTGCGTATTGTACATAAGTTATTGGTTTATTAAATAAAATAGTATATTTGTTTTTATTTTGCAAATAGTACTTAAAATAAAACTAAACTAAACCCAAGATAATTTAAAAGATAAATATAAACTAAAATATAAATGGTGAGTTTATAACTTATTGTGACTAATACAATATTTCTGAGACTTTAAAAGTACATCCACGATATTGAAGTACTAATATTTATATTTGGTAACATAGGTAAATATATAACGTAATATAACAATAATCATAGAAATAAACGTCGTTATTTTACTTAAATTTCATTAAAAAAATAAGAAAATTACAAGTTTTTTTTAAACTTCTCTTCAATCTTTTCGAGTAACTTTTAATTATGCGACAAATATATATGAAAATACTTGAATTTCAAATAAAATTTAAGTAAAATTAACGAGTGCTTTAACATATAATAAAATAAATTTTCTTAAAATAAGAACTCTCACTATAACATATTTGGTATATTCCTCTCCCAAAAAAAATCCTGAAAAGTCAAAAATAAAATCCTCCAGTAAATATAAACAACGGCACATTGAACATTTTTATACATTTTTATCTCTTTATATAAAATCAACCAAAAAGAAATCACATGGTCACTTTGTTAGATTATGTTTGCTTATATTTTAATGTTAGCTTAGTGGATACTACGTATCCTGTAGGTCTTGTAAATCGGCACTTTCACTCACTAATTCACCTTTTGAAACGCAGTCCCTAATTCCTTTAAGGATAATTTCTACACGTCTATCTAGAGCTGTTAGGTGAGGCTCCCATAAGATTGGCGCCACAGGATCGGCCGCCATGCTCTTCCGCATTAATTCACTTAGTTTTACTGGACCATTATGGAATCTGAAACATTTCAAATATATACAATGTCGTTATTAATTTAATAATAGTTCATTTGCCGCATAATATTTGATTATATGTGTCGCGGGTGAATGTTAAAAATTATTCGCGACTTAAGGTAAACTTGGTTTTCTCCTAAATGCGAATGAATTATTTAATTACAGGAAAGTGATTATTTATTTAAATCCATTAAGTTTTGTCAACGGCTGGGGATTAACACACAAAATAATGTTATAAATGAATGATATTGCAAGTCTGTTGTTTTGCTTGCCTACAATATGCTTTTGTCTTTACGTTTTCAACAAAGAATACTGTATTTTCTTATAGGATTTCATTTTGCGATGTAATTATCTTTTATCTTAGAAGAAGACGTTTAAGTTGCCTTTTGTTCACAGTAAAAATGGAATTATATTTCTATACAATTCGAAACTGTAATGATAACATTACCTATACTAATTATATATTATAACTATCGTAAGGGGTTTTACAATGGAGTGTAGAGTAATTTAAAAATAATTACAAATTTAAGTTTAGGTATATAAAAATATAATATGTATATATATATATATATATATATATATATATATATATATATATATATATATATTTATATATATATATATATATAAATATATATATTTTATATATATTATCTATATATATTTATTTTATTGCTTATATATATATGATATATATACTTTATATATTATATATATAAGTAATAAGTAAGTATTGTAATCAAGAAATTTATTTTACATTACTCGAAGTTTTAACGGAAATACAACTCGACATTTTAACCTTTTAACCTTCCCGATCGAGTCTGACTATTTTTGGAATGACGTTTGTGTGTGTGTGTGTCTGTGGGTGTAGGTGGGCGCTCTACCGCCTACACTGTGAAGATAAAATTATGAAACTTTTAACCTAAGATTTGTATATGCCTGGGAAGAAAACCTCCTATTTTGAAAAGCATATTCAAACCGGAAGTGCATGTTTACTTGAGTCACTTTTTGCATATCTCCGAAACAGCTGCACTTACAGTAAAATAGGTATAATTAAAGTTAAAGATATTAATGATTTGAACAACTTTTGTTTGAAACATTTCTTCAATAAGTGTACCAGTTATGAGAAAATTGCTATTATCCTATTTATATTGCCATAGTTACATAGGTATGGAAAATTATATATAATAAATCGTATCTACTATGCATGTCAACTGTTTTAAATATTCAAATATTTTGACATTTAACATTTATTGTCAGTGTCACAAATAAGTTTAGTGAATAAGCGTTACAAAGGTTAGTAAATAATTTAAAATATTTATATATAAATATTTTCTCTGGTTTAAAAGTTAATTTGAAAACTAAAAAATGCCCGGCCATACTAATTTTTAATAATATGTAATGAATAATTATATTTTCTTTATACTACTACAAAATCCAACATTTAAAATCTAAAATACATATGTTTTCTTTGGAAATCTGACAATAAACTAACTTTACAATTTTATTGGACAATGAATGAAAATATTTTCTTGAAATTTAAACATTTTATATTTTTAATTTATATACTATCAAATCTAAATATACTAACTACGTAAAAGAAAGTTTAGGGCCAACACATGGTCGATGTTTTTTTTAAATCATTATTTCGTTTAATAAACAAAATTATAACTATAAAGAACACACCATCAAAAATGACAAATAATATCGAATGAAGTTTTACGCGCTTCCGTATTATACTTCTTTTAACTCAGTAACATTGAAACTACACATACACGTCTCTTATATATAACTACGACGATGTTGCCCTCTAGCGAGTCCAGCGAAAATTACTTACCTCAATTGAGTGTTTCCTATAGAAAAATGTTCTTAGCCTATTATTAAACTACAATAATCTAACTTCTTACTCTCCGAAGAGGTCCTAATTACTTATAAAATTTTATTTAACATAAAAACATTGTGCACACCTATGTGCTAAACTTCATTCGAAAATTATTTCTATTTAGCCAACTGTGTCCTCTATAGAAAAGTGTATTATTTCAAGTGTCTTTTTAATTGCTTTACAGCTCTCTTATTACAAGTTGTAACTAGTTGCTAAGCTAATATTTGTTATAAACAAACAAATTGTTTGAGCGATAAAAAGCTTTTATATGAGTCAAGTGTGACATATAATCTTAATGCGAATACCGGTCAATGCTGTGTAAATATATAAATAATAAACGAAGTTATATCGTTTTATAAGTTAGAATATGAATCTGTTTTACTTTGTTACATCCTTCCTGTTTTGTGATGTTTATATACTCGCTTCAGGCTTGAGGTTAGACAAACACTACACACACACACTCATATATTCATGGCCACATTTTATCAAAGTCAATTTCCTGAGGATGCACTCATAGCAGAAGCGCTATTTGGACGTTTTATATTTATACCGCGGGGTAATCTACACACCGGAAAATCCACAGTGTAAAGAAGCCAGTGTATATCTTGTGCAACGTCCAGTCCACCAGAGGCGCTAGAATCGCCACGGGAGAAACAAACTCGGCGACAAGAATATTACAGAGACTGTACCTACTACACTGATGTAAATTTATTTCACCCCTTGCATGGTGCAGTCTACTGGCCGTGCCGGTGCCCTTGGGACAACATATATGGTCGGGAATTATGGCATCACAATATTGACATACACTCAACATTAAATATAGGCCGATAGGGGAATAAATATTTACACACGCCAACTTCACTGCAAATTATGAAAATATGTGTTCTATACCACACAGGTCACTCGATAAATAAGTTTTTGATCTCGGTTTATAAAAATTATTATAATAAATAGGTATGACTCGAACCATCGCTATGGTACTTCAATACATCCAAGTTTGATCATTATGTATCGAACAACTGGATATAAAATACGAATGGCATGAATTGTGTACCCATAGACTATGTATACCAAATTTGGTTTAAATCCGTTTAGTAACTTCAGAGAAGAAGGAGCTACAAATTTGGTCTTACGAGCGACGACTAACAACGGAGTATATGAATTATATATATTTTTCGATTCAGGATGATGAAAGACGAACTTCTTCAATTAAAATTTTTAATCCGAAATAAAAATATATATATTATAATGACGTCATTAGCATACACAGGTTGGAGAAGTTGCGCGTGACGTCACCATTCACAGGAATAATTATTTCACCTAAAGTACTTCTTACACTGTGAAATAAGACTTGACTTCAGACACGCATGTCTATTTCCATTTATTTTCTTTTTAATAATTAACTTTTTCGGAAATTTGGTATGACCAATGATAGTTCTCTGTGGCCCATCATGTTTAGCATATAGCGTGACATTTTGTATAGCCATATAATTATATAGTAAAAAAAACTCATAGAATTACAGACTATTTCCATGAATTAAATTTCAATTTCATCTAAATGTTAGGTACGTAAGCATTGCACGAATATCAATTTGTAGAGAACTTATACACTAAAAGACTATAAGTAACTGTTGAATGAATTACGTACGTATTAGTGAGACACGTTTCTATCTACAATTCCACGCAGATCATTTTAACTTTATGTCTGAAACCAAAAGTAGCACAGGCCAGTCCCAATAGTTAAGACTTAACGCTGAATCTGCGCAAAAAGGTTTATTGGCAAAAAGTTACTATTTCACAGTGTGCACACAATAAAACTACGCAAACCATTCCAAACCAACACTTTTTCCTTCTGTTTTGTTCATGCGAAATTCTCATAGTCATAAAATTCACATTAGATATTGATAGTTTTTATAATAAATATAAATTGATTAGAAACTAATGATTCGTAGTTGAAAATAATGTAGATACCAAACCATTAGTGTACAACCTAATATCCCTACCGTTAGCTGGCTTTAAGGATATAAATATTTCAGATGCACTTGGTGTTTATGCGCATGTGCGAACTTTACCGAAAGCGTACGCTTGCTTGTCGGTTGTGTCCGTGCCTACTGATGACTTTCTGCAAGCTTCAGACCTAAATTAGTAAGTTGATAAATTAGCGAAAGAGGATTACGACTGATTATCCTGTATGTGAATTTAATAATTCTGTGCTTGTAAGTACAATGATGAATAATGCACATGTAAAAGTGAGATGTAGCGCTTCGCTACTCTATTTTTTGGCGCATGCGTATTTAAAATAAATGTCGGTGGTTATGTTTATAATTTAGCATATATATATGATCTTTTTCGAAAATTATCATCATATATATATATATTGTATAATATGTTAGTTATATATATTTAGTATCGAATAAATATATATATATATATATATATATATATATATATATATATATATATATATATATATATATATGTATATATATGTATATATATATATATATATATATATATATATATATATATATATATATACATATATATATATATATATATATATATATATATATATATATATATATATATATATATATATATAATATATTATATATATATATATATATATATATATATATATATATATATATATATATATATATATATATATATATATATATATATATATATATATATATATATATATATATATATATATATATATATATATATATATATATATATATATATAACAACCGAACTAATCGTAATTGGAATGTAAAATATCTATTGAACGCACTATACTGTTTCATATGTGTCTACAGTAGGATCATATAACGTGTATTATATACAAGTTAACAGCGAAAGTTCTCTTACGTTAACGCGAGTGTTGAATATCTTTCCGATATTAAATTACATCGAGTGTGAAGACATTTAAGTAATTAGTTTTCAATTATTTGCGAAGCGTTATGAAGAGACACTCATTCAGGGTTTATTTGCTTCGTAGCGATCTCAATTAAGTATTACCATCCGTCTCCATTTTCGAAAGCTTCAGTTTACCATATTAATCCATGCTTAAACAAAAATGAGATATTCAACTAATTTCATTTCTATGAAACAATTCTCAACCGTATAACCAACATAAATTGGTATTAGCACAAAAAAATAAACTTTAACTAAATGTAGCATATAGGACAATTTCTTAATTATAATTTCTTTATTTTGTTAGTAAAAATAATTAAGTAATTATTAAAAAATTAAATTAAAAATATTAATACTTTAAAATCAAGTAAAAAGGAGTAATTCCCCGAGTACACCTCTGGTTGTAACGCACCATTACCCACCCTTAAATAAAACTAAAACAAAAGCGTATTTAAAACCCCTAAAGACACTGTAATCTCGTAATCGATCCTATTGACCGATCAGCTATTAATTTGCTAGCGTTTCCTTTGGTTGGAAATATATCTACTATCTTCCACCCGTTTCTTTTCACCCCAACCTAACGAAGATACAAAGATATACTTTCGCGCATGCCACAAACTGACGGTAGCAAAATATACTCGACTATCCAGTAAATATTTCACTAGTGATGCAGCACTAAGGCAACCAAAGGCGTTGGTGGTGACATCTAGGCGGCGTTCAAAAAAAACAATCGTTAGAAATACTTAAATAATAGACAATTGGAATAACGAATAGGTGCATGTATATGAATAGTAAAAAATATTTGAATATATGTTCCGAATAACATTGAAACTCTATGAATAATTAAACAAACAATAACAGTTCGTTTCTAACAAAAAATCCAATCAAACGTTACGGTACGGTTTTGTATTATTTTTTCGTTCGGCTTTGATTCGGGCTAGTGAATTTCGATTACGTGGCCCGTCTTGATTCTTAAATCGACGTTTTCAATGACATTTAATGGGAAAAGAAATGAATATATATTTAAGACACTTGGCTGGCTAATAGCCTGGAAGACACAGCGACCGGATTTCAAGTGGGTAGATCGCTTCGTCGCTCCAGGCACACCGTAGCCTCGCTTCAGCGATGAAATGAAATTTCTTTTCGTATTTTATGTAATGGCATCAATGATGCGCTGAGTTTCAGTCACTGAAACTAATTATTACCCTTATCGGGCCGAGTTATAGTATTTTAAGTAGTTTTCTTTTATTATTATTATTTTTTTGTTCAACTTTAAAATAATGGATATCCACATTTAAAATTCTACATAAGGAAAAATCATTAACAGCGCCAATGCCTACAGCTCGCATACGATGAGTTATTTCAAATCAAATCCTATATGAGTAAATCATTCTCTGTTTTAAATAAATTTTTATGATTAGAATACTTCTTTACTATATACATTCGTATAAGAAAGTAAAATGAGTCTATTATGCGGTTTGACAATTAATATAAAGTAAATGTTGGAATCGAGGTACTGCATCTGGAAGTTCGTTCACGCGCGATATTCAAAAGACCGGTCGTTATAAAAACAAACTTCTCTCTTTATACAAGTCGATTTTTTCATGGTGTCGAGGGAGTCTCAAGTGTTCCGACACTAATCTGCACTCTTTATTCCACTACTGTGGCGAAATGCTGCTTCCTGCTTCTGGTCTTTGCCGATTCCGAGTTGTGGCGTTGCCAACGTAGTACATACGTATAGGTATATAACCTGACCTGATGCCATCAGACACATTTATATAAAAAGATGTCCGATAAAAAATCTACTTGCGTCACCCACCTTATTCTTTCACCAGAATAGAAGATTGCTACACTTCTTTCCGCAAATATTTACTTTATCTTGTATAGTAAACGAAAAAAAGAATTACAAATTAACATTCACAAATGTCTTCTACTAGTTTCATACCTATTCCCATTACGCCGAACACATCTTAACAATCACCATCATTCAACTGTACCCATACACACTTCTTTTGCTTCATATTAAAAATCACAAATCAATGTTTTATGAGGTGAAATAACTATATATACAGTGGAGATATCGGTTTAATATGAGAGAAATCGAAGCATAGTAAGTATTCGCCGGGGAATACTTAACCATCGTTTTGCACCTAATTACTTTAGCACAGTTGTGAAAGCACATTTTTTCGAGCGGGTTTCTTTGCCGTACTTTTTTCATCTTCGGAGGTTTATTTCTTCTTATAGCTAGGGATTATCTTTTCTTTTGGAATAAGTGACGTGGCCGCAGCTTGACGTTGGAAAATAATTAAGACAGACCCACGGGACTTAAATTGTCCGCGTA
The DNA here is from genome assembly GCA_018344505.1 of Nebria ingens riversi. Taxonomy (NCBI): domain Eukaryota; kingdom Metazoa; phylum Arthropoda; class Insecta; order Coleoptera; family Carabidae; genus Nebria; species Nebria ingens. Next base: position 66,862 of record JADQWA010001526.1, read on the forward strand.
ATAACCCGCACACGTTTTCCGGCTCTTCAACATGGTCGTTCGTCAGATACGTGGAATGGGGCAATTGTTTTTATCAAGGTTCATTAATTTTACTTAGCGACTAGAGTTGGTGTTAAGATTTTTTACTTATACACAATCGAATACTAAATAAATCGAGTCGCAACTCTTCCGCAATTAATATTTTCATCGCAAAGAAGCCAACAGATGGCCCAACCTATATATATACATATACATATATATATATATATATAATATATATATATATATATATATATATATATATATATCTGTATATATATATATATATACCTATATATATATATATATATATATATATATATATATATATATATATATATATATATATACGAGGGTGGTCTGAAAAGTTTCCGACCTAACAAAGATACAAGAAATTTTTCAGATTTTTATTTTTTTATTTTTCAGTGCTGCTATCTTCATGTTGAGGTCGGAAACTTTTCAGACCACCATATATATATATATATATATATATATATATATATATATATATATATATTATATATATATATATATGTATATATATATATATATATATATATATATATATATATATATATATATATATATATAGGTTGGGCCATCTGTTGGTTTCTTTGTGAATTGCATGTTATTTCGACAGTTTGCAACGCTGACGCGCTTGACATTGATAAATATGTAGTGTCAAACCTCCGCTGTAAGGAGGTCAGTGTTGCAAACTGTTGAAATAACACACACTTCATAAAAAAGCCAATAGATGGCCCATTCTATATATACATCGAATTAATCTTGTTTCTTCTCTATTGATTTCATCAACCTATATTAATTTCAATGGAGCTTGTATTGTATATAGCATTGGTCAAACAATTGTATTATTTAAGACAATAGTCTAATATCATACACAAAGATGACAGTAATCCTAGGCGATCCTTTACCAACACTCGTCTCATATCAAATGTAAATATTTCCTTAGAGAGGAGATTATTGGAGAAGATTCAAATGAATGTATTGTAATTTAATATAGGTTTGAACCAAATTTAGAGAATCATCTACAGAAATATAATAATGATTTTGTACATCTATAGCTGGTCGTACATAGTATAGAAGAGCTGAAGTGTTTGTTTGCATATATAAAACTTCTTTCACTGAAATTCAAATCGCATTGCTCTGATGCCGAAAATGTAAATATGTCATATACTCGGTAACATATTACTTGCTCGCTAGTCGTAAGACCAAAATTTGTCGCCTCTTCTTTTCTGAAAGTACCGAATCGATTTCAAACAAAATTTGACACACATATTGTGTAGGTGCTCGATTGAATCAGTTCGCATTTTAAATCCAATAAGTACCATACTTCAAGAGATATTGACCCTCAAATAAAAAACAGACTCTAATATGCTTTAACACATTTATCCTACATGATCCAATCATCTTATAGACGTATTTCAAAGTCATATTTCTCATACTAACTTCTTTTTCTAAAAAAATAATATCTACTACTCCCACCCGCATTTTATACTGCTTCCAAACCCTACATTCAGTCTCGTATATCAACGTAAACACGCCATTGCACTGCTTATTTACATATAAAAGTTAAAAATGTGTAAAGATGTTTTTTAACGATGTTCATCCAATTATTATTAAATATTAAACATCATTATATATTGCTCATTGCTCTTTGCTACTGAATACTTGAATAAACACTTTTTAATAGACAATTTAAAATTCTAAATTTACACATCTGTAATTCATAACAGCTTTGATTCGTTCGCAAGTTAATTTAATTCTCTTTATCTAAGTTAGAATATCCTACAACTAGAAAAATAAATAATATATAAATCAAGTTTTTTAAAAATTGAGTCGAATCAAATTCGTCCACAAACATCTGACTATAAACATGCAGAGTCCATTTATGTCCCATCATATGTACAAGACGAAAATGTATATCTATCTCAGATGGTATGAGATTCTCTTTCTCTATAGAGAGAGAGAGTGAGACGTGTAGGTAGTAGTAGCTGAACTACAGTAGCCAGTGTGCTTTCGCTAGTCCTATGCTATGCATTACTCAGGAGGGCAGATTGGCTGCTGGAATATGCACAACCCATCAATATTAATGCGCTATTTCAGGTACGAAGAGAGGCGGCGGGAACCTTGCGCCTTATGCCATACCCTGTCCTTGTCTTTGACTTTCAGGCGTGCTCCTATACCAGTGCTTTCAAAACTCTCTATCAGTCATACTAATGTCATTTATGACATCATTTTTAATTTATCAAACATATGTTTTGATTTTTTTTTAAGAAATAATAAGGTAATATTAGAAACACGAAACATTTTTTATACTTCATTTTATGCGTATCTTTGTTTTTTTTGCAATAATTGACCAACCGAAAATGTTTATTTGAAACTGATTTAGTTTTTGGCTATTTTAAGAAAAACTATGCGTTAATTCGAAAAAGTTCTCATTTAGTAAACGAGAGGCAATACAAATGTCTACACTTTTTGTTTAGGAAGTTTTTTGAAATAGCTTCCGGTTTGCGTGTTATATATTTTTGAAGTTTCGTGATGTTTTTATCTATTTAAGTATACTTCGAAACAAATATTAATTTCTTTTGAAACTCTAAGTTGCATTGTTATTGAGAATGTATCTACTTATTTAGTAAATGAAAGACAAAACTATTTCCTACAATTTTTCTTTAAAATACTTTATAATATTAACATCTGCTTTCGTATTTTATCATTTTGTATAATGATCTATTTTTCATCTATCATAATCGCTGATGTTATGAAGAATATAATTACGAAAATTTTAAAATATTTAATATTACACGCTAATTAAATATTAAACAAATATATACCTACATATATACGAAAGAAAGCATATAAGAAAGAAAGGCACATTAGGAATTATCTTTTCAAGAAAATACACTTTTTGGTGGAGTTTCCGTAATTTCTATTAAATACACGGAATCATTTCAAAATGTATTTGATTAAAAGTAATTAATTGAATTTAAAAGCACTTTTTAACACTATATCTTTAGTTTTATATAAATAATCTAAATGCATTTACATTTGATATGAATACGTTTATAAACACTATAATTATATAAAGAAATATCTAAAATGTATAATTTTATAATATTATGAAAGCAGTACAACGAGTATGAAAAAGCTCAGGGTTAATTGCATATTTATTTGCAAACGATAAGAAAATATGTTACTATGAAAAAACTCATTATTATGGTCGATGCAAATATTGATAAATGGTGACAACAATCACATGTACATTATTTTTATTATAACAAGTCAGGCATAATATTCAAATAAATATACTACTACGAAATCGAGTGACAGTTGCACCGTGCGTGACTCAAAAAGATAATGTTTTATACCAAACAATTGAAAATGCTGCCATTTTCCGTAAATATATTCTAATAAAATAAACAGCGCATACACAGTTATTCAATAAGATTTATAGGATTCATTTTCAATAAATGTCATTCAAAAGTGATTTTTATTATTTCTCCTATTATTTATACACTTCGGTTTTTCAAAACATAAATCCCAACGTATTACCTTTACATGACTATAAATAGGAAACAAAAACATCTGCACTGGACTTTCTTATACGTGATACACACGTGACACACAAACATGCGCGCGCTGATGTATAAAAATAGCCTCTATTCAGGGAAGGTCAAAAGGTGTATTTCTGTTAAAATCTCCACATAGACTTTTCATGATTATAATACTTATTTATTACTTCGTATAAGAAAGTAAAAAGCATTTTGACATAGAAGAAATATTACAAAAAGAACTTTTATATTTAATCTGTATACGTGAAAATATAATCTGCAGCTTATCAAAGTGTAACAAAGCAAATATCGCTAATGTATGAAATAAAATTCACTAATGGTGCCATTCTGTAAAACTCTATAAACATTATAGGCACTATAAATTCTATAGCCATTAAAAGATATATCTGGAGATGTGTTATATTTAAATATAATACAAGTAATAGTAATTAAAAAAAAACGAAACTTGTATATTTCGAGTATAATGATTAAAAATGAGAACATCCACGTAAAATATAAAATGAGAACACGTTCTTTGCGAGAGATATAAAAATATTTAAAGAACCTTATACATATATACGAAAATTTTCGACAAACATTTTATATCTACATACTTCCACTCCAAAAAGTTTTTTAATACATTCACACAAATACAGATGTAGTACACCGAGAAAAAAGAGAAAAATTAAAAGCAATGAATTATTCAACGTGTGAGTGCAAAAAGAACCGACCGAATTTTAAAATGGCCCAACTAAGTCTCGTCGAAAGAAACAAAAAAAAAGTATTTCCTGTACACACACACACATACCATGAAATAAAATTGAAAGTACAAAAAATGACCAATGCAGAAAAGTAGTCATATTTGCTCATATATGCTAATTCTCTAGTAATCTTATACGTTCCTCCATCCTTTGCATTATAGAATAAAGCTTATGTTCTTATTACGTGTTCAGTTACATTTACCGGCCATTTTGTTTTCTGCAACGATCCACAAGCAAACTGATGACCACTTCATTTAAAAGTTGTAAATGGCAAATGGTTGAATCACGTGATTCTGTATCAAATGTCTTGGTAGTCGAGAATGGACACTGTTGTCTCCATCACCACAACAACACACATTAAATTTGTTATATTCTTTTTCCTTTAAGTTTCGTTTCGTTCAAGAACACCGCTGTGTGGGTATCGCGTGCGACTCGATGTTTCACATTGTACACAGAACATGTGTATACATTAAATGTAACATAACTTCAAAGTCTCCATGATTCACAAAAGTATTTAATATAAAACAAATACTAAATCAATAAATCACATTTGTACAAAGAGCTTACGTATTCGTCTGAATAACAATCTCAAAATCTATTCTATGTTTGTTGCTCGGAAATATATCTAAACCTACTTATGTATAAGAAAGTCCAGTGCAAGGCACTGCAGATATTTGTTGTTGACGAGAAAATCTATGAAAATAGAAGCAAATTGCAATAGATGAGATTGCGTAACGTTAGTGAAGTGTAAGAGTTAGTATATACATTAAACAGACTGCACCTTGCGCATAGAAGTGCTTACAATACAATATATGTACATACATACATACATACATACATATATCGTTCGTTTTCTTTGTGTTGGTTTCGTGGAAGTACCGCGTGTCGGACATCGTCTTGTTAACGAACGTTTTGTATAATTAAACAGGCATAATAGCACACTCACTCTATGTCTCAGTACGTACTGCTTGCTTGCGTCCGTCTACTTCTATAGACTCGTTTCATGTCTGACGTAAACGTTGCATTTTAATGCTGTTTTATTTAAAGACACATTATAATTTGATTCATTTTTAACGTATACCAACTCCTATTATAACTATTACTATTATAGAGTACATACATACATGCATGCATGCACATACATACATACATACATACATACATACATACATACATACATACATACATACATACACACATACATACATACATACATACATACATACATACATACATACATACATACATACATACATACATACATACATAACATCATGCCTATTCCTATCATATGGGGTGGCAGAAAACCCTTTACATTAATATTATTAACGTTTTGGTTATGAATAGAAAACCAGGGATTATTTTGGTTATTTAAATATTTCAACAGGAATTTTAACATTTTCTTTATAAGTTTTGGGAAACTCGTTAAAGCGTAACGGTTATTTATGAAAACCAATTGCCTCGCATATTTACGAATTTTGTATGTAAAAGCAACAAGCGCGTCGTTCAGATCCGACAAATATTGAAATAATAAATAAAATAACTTCCCAGATATTCAAATATATAGTAGATAATATATTCATCCATACAAACAAAATTATCATTTTTTGTTTATATTTATTTTGTTCACAAAAAAAAAGTGAACAAAACCGGGTAAAAAGTTGCGGAAACAAATAATAAATAATACATTAAACCATTGAATGAAATATGATTTTTGTGATAACAAAGCTTTATTTATTTATATATATATATATATATATATATATATATATATATATATATATATATATATATATAAAATATAAATAATTCACACTAAGTCGTTTCAAAATTGACTAAGCTTGCAACGTAATATCTTTTATATCATTTCCCTTCTCCTTTTACTAGTCGCTTCTGGTGGGAGCTATGGTTTGGTATTGTCTCGCTGCACGAAGGTAATAGGCATATTCTTCCTCTTTTTCTTGCGGAAAAGTAGGAGAAACCTATCTTTTTTAATAGAAAGCACTGGATATGGCGTTTAAGAAATGCACGCTAGCTTACTGCACGGGTCATTTACGTTAATTGAGCATTCTTGTTTTTGTTGTTGTATTTTTGGTGGAAATGTAGAAAGGAATTCATTCCTTCTTTCTTTCTTTCGTTCCGTCGCCGTCATTTGGTTTATGCGAAGAAGACGTGCCGTGTTTTTCACGGTGTTATTGTACGTAGACGGAATAGTATTTCATGAGATCGAATTCCAGAAAATAAGTTTATTATTGAACGTGCAAACGTTTTATTCCATTGGAAATCATTTAGTTTCCTGAATATTTGTTCGATTTTACAAACTGGTTTCAGATTGTTTTAAAATCATTTGAAGACTTTCTTATACGTAATAGGTATACCAGTTTAGATTAGATATAATTGATAAAAATTGAATTGTTAATTTGCACAAAGAAATATATTAAAAAACAAAATGTCGCCTTTGTTATCTTAATTCTAAACTACAGATTGTATGAAGCAAAGTTTGTTTTGAATTTGAGACCTAATGGACTTCAAACCTAAACATTAACCTCAGGAACGACGATTTTTCTGCTGCTAAATTCTGTAGAAGCAGTGTTTCCGTTTGTGTTGTTGACGTTGTTGTTTTGTCACTATAACATCGTCGTACGTACCGTACTCGGCTGTTTTCTATCGTTTTGTATGCGCGTGATGTTCGTGCGCAATTGATACGTATTTTCCTTTTGTTTCTGCATCGGACTGGTTGGTCGCTGAAGTTGCCGTTGCCGTTGCTTGCTTCAACATACCGGAAACAGTAATATTCCCCTTCCGAACGGAAATTTATAAACGTCTTAAAAACTAATTTTCCGTGAGAATGCTGTCTTTTGTTCTTCACAGCCAACGGTGTTTTTGTTTCTATACCATTTTATGGTTATGGCCACAGTTCGTACAACTTTATATATATATATATATATATATATATATATATATATATATATATATATATATATATATATATATATATAAATATTTGCGTACATATTTTTAAGTTTACAATTATACTTTTAACTTTTGCCTTAAAATGCATACGGGGTGCGATTTCATGAATTGTCTACCTAATACACACTTTGGCAAAAGTTGTTATCTTAACTAAGAATTTTGTGGTTTCATTTATTTAAAATTAGTTGCCGCAACAGATTTTTTTTGTGACAAATGAGAAGACTAAATTATTAGTTATGGTAACTTTTCTAAGAGTGTAATTGTTTTGAGATCTGAATAGGAATAAAAACTTAACAATTACTAGAAGTGAATAACACAAAAATAAAATAATAAAATACATCGACTTTTGTTTGAGGAAAATGCATAAATTAATAAAGAATGAAAATAGAAATATTTTGAATAATAAACACATAATAGCAGAAATAATTTAAATATATCCTGGCAACGACCTTAACTAACAAACAGGATTCAATCACGACTTGGACAGGTAATTTAGATCATTTCACTCACACACACATTCACACATGGTATTTTGTTAAAGAACATCGCGTGTTTTACTACAAATAAAACGCCAGTTTTTTTTTTTACTATGCTTCAGCAAACGTAGAAAAAGTAAATTACAATTTTCAAACAACTCCGTCACATATTTGAAAGAAACACGAATGATTTCTCTTTAAATAGCGATTTTCTTACCGTATTTATCTGTTCTACATAAATCTGTCATCTCAAAATTCAGAAAAATATTGACATGCGTCTGAGCATGCGTACGTCTACGTATCCACTGTCAACGCAGATGACAAGGAGGTTATGACGGTGATAAGGGTCCTTTTTGACACAATTAAAAGAGTGACGAATCTGTCCGGTTTTTATGATATGACACTTCGTTATCTCTCGCATTTTTTGTATTCTATTTTCGTTTCGTTGGGGTGAAATTCTTACAAATATATTATCAACGCTTCAACTTTAGAATTAAAAGAAAATTACTTTATCAAAATGACTACTGGTGTTTCTTACGAACAAGAAATTATTAATTTAGAGAAGAGAATGCAACTTTAGGTTGTATATGGTTCGAGATTCTTATAGTTGACTTAAGCAGTAAAAGAAATAGTGTTTGACTGCATTGCGGCAATTCGTAACAATTAAGTAGGATATAGTATTTTTTTAACACCGTCTAGCATTCACTTTAAATTAAGTTTCGTAATTTTTATCCTAGTCACATGAGGGTGTAGTGCTACTTAAAAATTTATTGGCAATGAAAGATATTCGGTACCTACTGTTTTTTCTTAGCGAAAACTACGTTTTTATTTTTCTTATACGAAAATATCATGAAAAACATCGGCCATGTGTTGGCCCTAAACTTTCTTTTACGTAGTCAGTAGATTTAGATTTGATAGTATATAAATTAAAATATAAAAATGTTTAAATTTCAAGAAAATATTTTCATTCATTGTCCAATAAAATTGTAAAGTTAGTTATTGTCAGATTTCCAAAGAAAACATATGTATTTTAGATTTAAATGTTGGATTTTATAGTAGTATAAAGAAAATATCATTATTCATTACACATTATTAAAAATTATTATGGCCGGGCATTTTTTAGTTTTCAAATTAACTTTAAACCAGAGAAAATATTTATATATAATATTTTAATTTATTTACTAACCTTTGTAACGGCTTTTCACTAAACTTATTTGTGACACTGACAATAAATGTTAAATGTCAAAATATTTGAATATTTAAAAAAGTTGACATGCATAGTAGATACGATTTATTGTATATAATTTTCCATACCTATGTAACTGTGACAATATAAATAGGATAATAGCAATTTTCTCGTAACTGGTACACTTTTTGAAGAAATGTTTCAAACAAAAGTTGTTCAAATCATTAATATCTTTAACTTTAATTATGACTATTTTACTGTAAGTGCAGCCGTATCGAAGATATGCAAAACGTGTCTCAAGTAAACATGCACTTCCGATTTGAATATGCTTTTCAAAAATAAGAGGTTTTCTTCCCAGGCATATACAAATCTTAAGTTTAAAGTTTCATAATTTTATCTTCAACAGTGTAGGCTGTAGAGCGCTCACAGACACACACACACACAGACATCATTCCAAAAATAGTCAGACTCGATTCAGGGAAGGTCAAAAGGTGTATTTCCGTTAAAATTTCGAGTTTTTTGTTTTCGTGATACAATACTTACTTATTACTTCGTAAAAGAAAGTAAAAATCTATCAAAATCCACCATTTGGCCTTCCTTGAATGAAACATGAAATACCTTCCCTCATAAAGCATATTGTTAAAAGACTGTCACTAGTGTATTATTAAATCATATTAGGAGATAAGGATTGAATTAAAAACATATATACTTCTTCATTTATTCCATTACTTAGATTTACAGTAGTTGGAGTACTTAATATTAATTAAAACAATATCATTTGTCGGTTCATTCGTTTGTTTATATTTTTATATTTCCGTTTTCCGGTAGCGAATGGCATTTTAAAATATTTTCCGCGATGGAAAATAGTAGCGCACGGATGTATTTCACCACATATGCATAATGAGCAATATAATTATACACAATATACACGCAACACTTGGAATATTTGATTCATTAATTATTTTATGACTATTACCATTTGACGGTGACAGTTCGCATTCAATTTTTTTTTTAAATAGAATTCAGACGAATATAAATTTATAATTATAACTTTGTTCAAAAATGACACCATTTCGCCTTAAAATATTTTCCAGTTTTGTTGATTATTTATGTTATTAGACTTAAATAAAGTTTAATATTTTAGTACAATGATCACTATTTATCACAATAAAAATAATATTGTGTAGAGTAAGAATAATAAAGAATAAACTTACCTTAGGAGAGTCTCTAATGTAGACTGCCTTAGCATACAGCATTGGAGAATTGGTGCTAGGATAGAAACTTCGTCATGGAAAGGTTTTCCAAACCCTCTTCCATGATCCAAATGTAAAGGAAACGTATCATTGCCAAACACTCTGAAAACCACAAAAGAAACATGTCATCCCACTACGAAAGGCGAAACGTGTTTGCTATTGTAACTGAAATAAAATTTAAAACTTACTTGAACGTTTCATAATGATGCCTATCCATGTTCCCCATGAGAAAATCTAGAACGGCCATATCCATAAGGTCATATAATCTACGTCCTTGGTCATACGGAGGAATATCTCTGACGAGATTACAGTAATTCGCGTCAGTCTCCCATTGGGCTTTCCTCCTCTTGTGATAGGATCGTCGCCACGGGTGCCGCCATACCTTGCGGGCGGCCACCGCTTTGTCGGGCAGGAACGCGGCAAAGCTACCCTCCAACATGTCTGGGTTACCGCAAATCGCGTGCCCAGTGTCGCAGTAGTAACTACACTTGCCGTGGAAGCACATATTATTGGACGGTGACACGAAAAATGTCTTCAGCAGATCGCTGTCTGCTACTTGATAGATTTCTGTCGTCATGTTTAGTTTGCGACCGATTACAGGCATCGCTCGTCGGAATTCGAGCAACCTAAAACATTATATATATATATATATATATATATATATATATATATATATATATATATATATATATTTATATATATATATATATATATATATATATATATATATATATATATATATATATATATATATATATATATATATATATATATATATATATATATATATATATATATATATATATATATATATATATATATATTTATATATATATATATATATATATATATATATATATATATATATATATATATATATATATATATATATATTAAATATAATCTTATATATGCGTATGTGGAAGATGTTTATTTATTGTTATGCTTCAAGCATTTTGAAAACGAAGATTGGAAATAAATAATTTAGGGCCTAGAACAAATTGAATCGCCTATCCAGTGTCAGCAATATCGCCAATTAGTTATTGCTAAAGCAAGCCGAGCAAAACAAACTTAAATTGAACAAATACGATAACTGTTGTTGGTCCAACACAAACAGAAGAGCATACAAACAAGTTAAAAATAAAGATTGACATCGCGAACATGTCACGTATTTATACTTTGTTGAGGTTGAGGCGCGCGCGCATGTGTGTGTGTGTGTAGGTGGGGAGGGGGGGTGCATGTGTGTGTATGTGGTGTATGTATCGTATCTAGATCTATAGTAGATATATAAGAAAAGCCAATAACGGCGTTCAAGTCACCTGTCCAAATGGAATGCTGCTATCTCAGCGTTGTGTCGCTCGTAATCCGTGAAGTAGAAATGATTCGGAAGTGTCTGTTGCTCCCGCGGGAACCTGTGAACACAATGAATATTTGAGATCGCGTTAACTTCTTTCTTCTCCTTGTTTTTGTGTTTTTTCTCAAGGATATATACAGTAATTCTCAGTTTTAAATGCAGTTTGCAATCAGGTCATTAGCAAACCTAAACTGTTTAGGGTTGCTTAAAAAAAGTTTTCATTCCATTTTATTATTTTCAATATGTTTAATAATAAAAGCAATTGTTAAAATATGAATACATCTTTTAATGATGACCAAGAACAAGCTTTTGTTTACGAAAATTACAATTAACAATTTCCGGGAAATGGAAAACAAGTAATTTTATTAAATATTCATACGTAAATTAAATACATTCCAGCAATACTAATGTAAAACGCCTATACATATGCAACCCGCGCCCCTTACTAGTCATAAATGTTTGAATTCTTTATTTATTTATTCATGGTATAATTATTTAATTTTATTCCTTTTATTGTAAACCTTGTACGTCGTCGGGTTTCACATCTTGCCTTCGTCAATGTTAATTTTAAAACTAGTCGCCCCACTAGTCAACGGTGACGACTTATATGTTGTTGGTAACGCATGTCAACGTTCAAAGCTTCAATTTGTAGAAAGACGTGATGTATTTATTTATTCATTTAAAATAAAGTCATTTTGGTACTAGATACAAGTGTAACCGTAAATGTGGATATGTCACCTTTGCACTCGAAATCAATATACGCTTTAGTTATCAAATACCGGATCGATTCAATGCAATTATATATCCAGAGTAAACAGTTTCCTCTAGTGTATTGAGTGGTCAGTTTCAATCAAACATACGTATGTACGTGTATATCGTGAAAACAGCACGTATTCTATTCTATTCTATTCTGATATAAAAACGAAATAAAATAAGCTGATGGTACGTATGAGAACGTGCCCAAGATTGCTTGGCGTGAAAGCAAGACTCCAAGCAGCTGCAGCAACAGCAGCAGAAGAAGAAGAAGAAGAAAAAGAGATACATATCCTGGCCATTATAGCCACATTATGGTGAAGCAATTCTTTTGACATTCAGTCGATGTGACGCGGTCGGTATTGATGGTAGTAAGATTAGCCACGTTCTCGGCTCCGGCTCCGGCTCGGGCTACGGCAAGTGTCGTATTTCATTCCGTCCATAATAACCCCTTTTCGCAGTGGCTCTCTCACTCAATCTAAAGTATGGCTGATGGTACGAAGGTATCGTGGGCTACTTCAAATTTCCTATGCTTTTCCTGTTCTCTCTTTCCTGCTTTATCAGTCACGCGAATGTAGATCGGTTACATGTTGGTGTCAGGAACTTAATCCGCACATTTTTGATCACGTTATTTTGATGCTACTACGTGTGTATTACTAAACCATTATTATGTGTCGTGCTATACAACATATAATACAGAAATTGGGTAGAACATCTTATTTATATTCTTCTAAATTTACTTTGATTCTAAAAGCATTGCAGTTCATAAAATATCTGCAGTGTTCCGCACTGGACTTACTTATACAAATAAGTAGCTATATTTATTAAGAATCTAAATTTACCATCTAAACTTAAAATACAAATATAATCAATTGCTTATCAACAAACAGAAACATAATTATATTATCTATAACAATGTTGATACGTTCAAAATACAGGATAGGCCATCAGTTAGTTTCGTTTAGAAGTGCGTGTTATTTCGACAGTTTGCAACACTGATGCGCTTGACATTAATAGATATGTAGTGCCAAACCTCCGATATAAGAAATGTAACGGTTGAATAATGTCAAGCGCGGCAGTGTCGAAAATACACGCACTTCAAAAAGAAACCAACAGATGGTCACGACTTGTTTCGAAGCATTCTCAAATAGATAAAAAATCACGAAATTCAAATATTCATAGCACGGGAACCAGAAGTTATTTAAGAAAACTTTTTAAACGAAAAATGTACTAAATTATATTGCTTTTCGTTTATTAGTTAAATACATTTTCGAAATAAGGCATTTATAAAATAGACAAAAACTGAAAACTGTTTTAAGTAAACTACCATTTCCGGTTAGGTATAGATATAATTTCGTATTGAAAGACGCTTAAATTATTTTAGTTATAATCTCTTTTAGTTATTATATTAGTTCGTATAAAAAGTGAAAAGCAATGCTTTTTCTAAATATTAAAAATATATTTAGTATTTACTACAAGGAATGACGATTTAAAACGTAAAACAAGCGAATATAACTCCCCATATGTAAAAGACATATTTCAAAGCAACCACTAGTTGAGGAATGCTGATCTAATAGAATAGTCAGAAACACTTTGGCAAACACATACTTCCTGCTAGGCCAATTTTCCATTTCATCTCGTCCTCCTTCAAGCACCGCTTCTTTTATCATTAGTTGTAATAAAATCTGCCGGCGCGGCGCGCGGCGGCGAAAGACGGGGTAACAGACTGTGTTGATAAACTAAATTTATTGCATTTTGACACCCTGGTATAGCCCTCTTTACCACAGATACACACCACAAAACCATAGGCGGCGTTACAGTTAGGGCTAAATGTTTTAAAATACATCATACAGATTTACAATACATATATTATTCTCCAAAGTTACAGGCTTACAAAGAGTTATTATTGGTTTTAGAGTAATTTGAATGTAGAACAAAATTGTTTTTACTGATAAATATATTTAAAGTTTGTTTAAAATTATATTGAATTTCCGTGTTTATTGAAACGTAATTCGATGACTCACACAAATTGGAAGGTCTAATTTATATGTGTCCTTCCCCCCTAATAAATTCGCCACCAATGTCCAATACGCAATAGAAACAGCAGTGTAAAAGGAAAAGGAAAATATATATATATAGTGTATTCTTTATTCAAGTAACGCTACTCTTTTCGTTGACTTCCGTTCATGGTTGCATTCTACAGCGTCACCACGGAATATTTTATATAAAATATGTGAACGTTTTTATGATTGTCGCGCCAAATTTATCTGGTTGTAAAAAGTGTCGAGTGTAATTTCCAGCGTTTGCATCCCGTGGAAATATATCCGTCTGTTTGATAATAATAACGATCGTTCTTAAAGAAAAGTCATCTGTGCTGCATTCGTTTTCCTCTGGTTCCTCTAGTGCTTATGTATTCATATTTTGTTTTCTGTTTTTCTACGTACACTGTTTGTGGTCTTTCTTCTCTGCCAGATGATGAAATACAGGATATGTCTTGCTGTCAAGATGGGAAAATGAAGATTCTCAACGGATTTAAAGAGACGAATTTATTTTGTAAGCTCAACTAAGGTTAACTAGATTTTATTTATAAACTGGTGAACATGTACTTTGTCAGATGACTGCATTTATATTCACGAAATAGAAATGTGAATATTCAGCATGAAATGCAGGCAATTTAAAAAATGTTTTCAAATCAAATCACCTTCAATTGCCATAGAAGCAAACAGGGATCTCTATTTATCTAATGTCATTTTTCTATTAAAGTTACATCATTGTCAAGATTTGAATGAATGTAAAGGGGTTTCTGCCACCCCATATGATGGGAATATGCATGAAGTTATGTACACCTTCGAACATAAGTCTTGTCCCTTTATAGCCACCTAAAGTCTTGCAACCAGCATTGCATGATTTTAATGCAAGTTATGCAGCACGTACAAAATCAGTTAAATTACGTAGGTGAATCCATATCATTCGCTTATTATGGTAGGGTGGACCACCCCTTCTATAATAAGCGAATGATATGGATTCACCTACGTAATTTAACTGATTTTGTACGTGCTGCATAACTTGCATTAAAATCATGCAATGCTGGTTGCGAGAATTTAGGTGGCTATAAAGAAACAAGACTTATGTTCGAAGGTGTACGTATGTATGTATGTATTTATTACTTCGTATAAGAAAGTAAAAAGCTATTGTACGATGAAAATGATGGAAAATAGATCTTATTCAATTATAATTTTTTATAAAAAACTAAAAGAGAAGCAATAATAGTGAATGCAGCATATTTTACTGATTCCTTTCTTCTATTGTGAAATTTCAATTAAATCGCAACTCTGACAATACAAAATACTTTTAAATGTTTCTTCTATAGGTAAATACAGTTGCAAAACTCAAGAATGTATTATGTTTTGAAAAATAACGCTGGAGGATTAGTAATTTAGCTAATACAAAAAAATACCGCATAGGTATATTATAAATGAAATGAAAACGAAAAACGTTGGTGAAAAGCAACATTTATTACTATAATAGCATGGGGGATGCGATGTCACCAAAATTCACTTCCTTCTAATTAAATAACATTAAAATGAAACAAGTATTTATGAATGTGATTTATAAAAATTTGTTGTATGCGCACACGATTGCGGTGAGTGCGCATGCGTCCCGCCCCCGAGAAACGCTGTTTTACGCGCCGTAAATTAAGACGAATGTCACACTCAAGAACGTCGAGCCGAGTGTAATGAATTAAATACATTTAAGAGGATCTACGGTTTATTATTCTACTTTGTTTTCCCGTATCCCTAGACACCCTGTTACCAAGCACATTCTGTCGAGAAGTTACTGTTGAATGGCTTGGGAAAATCACTCATTTTAACGGCCAAACTATTACTTGTATAATATTGATTTTTTTCAAAAATATCAAATTACTACAACATTTCGAATCATATATAATAGGGATATAAAATAAAATTGTTGATTATGTATAGACGTTTATTAATGTGATATGTCTTCTGAATTGTTGTTTCTACTTTATCGAACTTGTAATTATTATCTATATTTATAGAAATATGTAAATCATTTCTTGAAACATTCTCAGAATTTCAAATAAATCACTCGACTGTTTCGTGACTGATGCTAAACGTCTATAAACTAGCAAAAAAATAACCATATCTATACAACTAACCAGAAAATGATTAAAACCGCTATTTAATCCACAAACAAAATAAAATAAACAAAAGCCAGTGGCGGAACACACCTAAAAAAATCGTTGATAAAAACTAGACAGATCTGACTCACTAGTAATATAGACTAGGTGAGAGTTATGAATGTCAGAGAAGTAAAAATCCACAGAGAGTTGTGTGGAAGGCAATTTAAAATGCCATTTGATGTGAAATAGAAAAAAAATCACATTAGTTGGAGCGCGTACAACCCGCAGGCGACGCCACTGATAACGAATTGAGCTGTGGTTTACGTGACACGAGTAATAATGAGCAAGAGGACAAATTTCCATTCGGTATTGTAATCCCTCCGACCCCCTACAAACAAATCGAGCGATATCTAATACTACGTGTATGTCTTTTTACTTTCTTTTACGAAGTAATAAGTAAGTATTGTATCACGAAAACAAAAAACTCGAAATTTTAACGGATATACACCTTTTGACCTTCCCTAATCGAGTCTGACTATTTTTGGAATGACGTCTGTGTGTGTGTGTGTGTGTGTGTGTCTGTGAGCGCTCTACAGCCTACACTGTTGAAGATAACATTATGAAACTTTAAACTTAAGATTTGTATATGCCTGGGAAGAAAACCTCCTATTTTTGAAAAGCATATTCAAACCGGAAGTGCATGTTTACTTGAGTCACTTTTTGCATATCTCCGAAACGGCTGCACTTACAGTAAAAGTAGTTAGAATATAATTTAAAGATATTAATGATTTGAACAACTTTTGTTTGAAACATTTCTTCAAAAAGTGTACCAGTTACGAGAAATTGCTATTATCCTATTTATATTGCCATAGTTACATAGAAATGGAAAATTATATATAATAAATCGTTTTAAATATTCAAATATTTTGACATAAACATATTTCGCAACAAGCCTCAAGACAACACTGCAAGCGAACAACTATCCATCCATGTTTTCGTGTAAACACGTAAATATGTTTCTTCTGCCTTCAACAAACCCTACGTTTTTTTTTTTGAGTTTACAGTACCGTTTCTACGCTCTGTAGAAGCAAAGAACGTATGTGTCTCTCTGAATACGTAATTTCCAATAGATTTGATTTGATTGTTTGCGTCAATGCATACCAAACTGTTTTTTCGATATAGAAATGGCGGAATGTTAGAATATAGTATAGAATATCGGATAAGTTTGTGACAAAAATTATTATGAACTCATATTATGCAGCAAAACGATTACTTAAGCTTTGGTGTAGTATATATGTGGGAATTCTTAACTTTTCTAGAAAAAAATTAAATGCGCAAACCTTTCTATGCAAATTTAAAGCATAAAAAGAAAAACAAAACGTAAGCTTGTGATGCCCCAGACAGGTAAACTTTATTTTAAGGTTGTAAATAAAATACGGACCGTTACACTCGAGGCTGATTTCATGTTGGTATCTGTGTGTATGTGTTCGAATTGCATATAAAAGTGATATTGCTGTGAGATTTTATTGTTTAGTATAAATGTTGTAACAAAATGTCACTTACGACATCGGCTACACATAAACCACTGCTGTAGGATCAAATAAAATATAAACTCATGCATGTACACTAGGAAATCATCTATTTTGATTGGCTAGGATTATTATGATAGATTGTTTCGATATCATAAAATATTGAACGCCCATTCTTTTTCAAAAAATTTCGTCTTATTTCATTTACAAATTTAATTCATAAAATACAGTATTAAATTATTTATTTATTTTTGCATCTATATATTACTACTAATACTTCTTCTTCTCCTTCTTCTTTTAATTGCTACATCTATTAT
The DNA here is from genome assembly GCA_018344505.1 of Nebria ingens riversi. NCBI lineage: Eukaryota > Metazoa > Arthropoda > Insecta > Coleoptera > Carabidae > Nebria > Nebria ingens. Next base: position 85,195 of record JADQWA010001526.1, read on the forward strand.
TCAGTTCCAAAAAAATAATTTTACGTTTATGACCGGTTGACGTGTGTTACTATACCTATATGATTAGAAAATACAATGTATATGATTGAAAAGAACACGCATATATTCAGAAATATAAAAAATTCAAAAGTGTCATCTTGAAATACACAAAATTCTTTAGAAATAATATTCAAATCCGCCCATCAATTGTCTGACATTCGATATACAGTTCGATAAATAGATACAATAACAGATATCGCAATAGATAGAGCCACCTACGTTGAAAATAATAACAACGTAGATACACAGTTGCCTGAGAAAATATAATGATTTATGAATATAAATTGTAGACAGAAGAAATAATGACAGCCAGGAGAATATCTTAAAAAAGAATACACCAATTGTAAATCTGACAGCAAATAATCATTTCGAAAATGTGTATATTTCAACTCTGGTTAAAGAATTGTGATTTTTCTAGTTGACTGCTTGGATAAGATTTATATATATTTTTATTATTGGAAACGTATATACATACATACGTACTTCAAAAACATATTAGTTATAATTTTATATATTTTAAATCGCAACAAGCGAAAGAAAAGTTGTTAGAAAGCGGCATAGAAGAGCTTGATGAAACAAAAAAAAAGTTTCTAAGAATAAAATGAAATGGCGAGAGATTGTCTAGATAAAAAGTGGTCTTCTGCCTCCCTTCCACCCCTCACCCCCGATGGGATGGGAATCGGCATGAAGTATATATGTTTTCTTTAAAAATGTATAGATTGTCATCAACAATTTGTTAGTATAGTCATGCCCTTCGAGGTCACGTGTACTTACTACGCAAACACAATCTTAACATAACCTAGAATTGATGCATTAACATTGAAAATCCCAACGGTGTTACATAATAATGCCATTATTATCCAAATCCCTTACAATACACACACACACATACAGTGCGCATGCGCTACGGCAGTCATATATGGACATCAACGGAAGTGCTCTTTAAGACCCTTGGCATATTTAGGCGGGAGGGAACACGGCGCCCAGGAGACATGCAAATTAGCTACTGGACACGACACTTGCTATAATCGAGGTTGCAGTCACTCCAACCGCTATATAAACTATATAGAACATTTCAAACGCCCGCCCACACCCCGTTGCTTTAATTCCTCTGTATAAACCATGGATTACGGTGAATATAAACCGTACATTAATTAATAATGTTTCACAGTAAACATGTCAGTGGCTACGGTGCATGGTAAGTCAATATGTTGTTGCAAATATGAACAGATTTGACATTATTTAATATTTACTTACAAAATAATCAACAGCAAAAGGTAAACGTGAATTAATTCTGAAGAAGAAGAAGAAGAATAAAGAAGAAGAAAAATCTACATATCAATTTAAAATATTGACACTTTTTTAACAGATTAGTGAATAGAATAGTAACTAACATACAAAAATACATGCATAATTGCCATCAAATGGGGGTGGTAAAAACCCCTTTATATTCATTTACGTCTTGACATTATTTCAATACACTGTGTTGCTGATTAACTAAAATTTAAAAGTGTTGCTTATTTTTAAAAGTGTATTTTGTTTAGGTACATACATGAGGTATTTTATTATGGACGTTAAGATAACAAATAGGTAACTACAAATTTGCATGTGTTACGAAATGTTTAATCTAAACTAATATATGCCAAGACATAGAAATATAAGTAAACTTTATTGTTCTATCTAAGTAAAATACATGTGGCGAGAAAGATGCATTATTTTATCTACATAATACTTGTTTACAATGTGTGTTTTGTTTTTATTAAAAGTTTTCACCAAAGCATGTGTGTGTGTGTTGAATGTAACAGTAATTTTGAACTAGGGTAGAGATAGGAAAATTTAAAGTTAAAATTGACGGCTTCACAACCGCACAGTGGCCAGTCTCACCTCAGCAAAGCTCGTGCATATTTTAGCAAAATATCCCGACACCGACTAGCTAGAACTCATACCAGCCACACAGCAACGCTCATAAATCCCAGGTAATTTCCAATATTCACCGCTCGGCATAATTCGCATGCCGTATTATATACTATAGCAGAAACAACACGTCAGTGCAGTGCAGGTGCTTACATCGTTCGTTGTTACGCCAAACACTGGTGTTGTAGTTATGCCAGCACACTGTGATTTGTTGCCCTGTCTGCGTACATGTAAATACGTATTATTCTATTAAAACATCATAATTATACTACCAACTAATTATTTGCATTCTGCACTCTAATTCATCGTACTGCCGCTTCTGATTAGTTTTTGTTATTCATCAAACATCGGCCATGTGTTGGCCCTAAATTTTCTTTTACGTAGTCAGTATATTTAGATTTGATAGTATATAAATTAAAATAGAAAATGTTTAAATTTCAAGAAAATATTTTCATGCATTGTCCAATAAAATTGTAAAGTTTGTTTATTGCCAGATTTCCAAAGAAAACATATATATTTAAGATTTTAAATGTTGGATTTTATAGTAGTATAAAGAAAATATAATTATTCATTACAAATTATTAAAAATTATTATGGCCGGACATTTTTTAGTTTTCAAATTAACTTTAAACCAGAGAAAATATTTATATATAATATTTTAAATTATTTACTAACCTTTGTAACGGCTTTTCACTAAACTTATTTGTGACACTGACAATAAATGTTAAATGTCAAAATATTTGAATATTTAAAACAGTTGACATGCATAGTAGATACGATTTATTATATATAATTTTCCATACCTATGTAACTATGGCAATATAAATAGGATAATAGCAATTTTCTCGTAACTGGTACACTTTTTGAAGAAATGTTTCAAACAAAAGTTGTTCAAATCATTAATATCTTTCAATTTTATTCTAACTATTTTTACTGTAAGTGCAGCAAAAAGTGTCTCAAGTAAACATGCACTTCCAGTTTGAATATGCTTTTCAAAAATAACAGGTTTGCTTCCCAGGCATATACAAATCTTAAGTTTAAAGTTTCATAATTTTATCTTCAACTGTGTAGCCTGTAGAGCGCTCACAACCACACACACAGACACACAAACACGCACACGCACGCGCACACACACACACCCACACACACGCATACACACACACACACAACCACACACACACACACGTCATTCCAAAAATAGTCAGACTCGATTCAGGGAAGGTCAAAATGTGTATTTCAGTTAAAATTTCGAGTTTTTTTTTTCGTGATTACAATACTTACCTATTACTTTGTAAAAGAAAGTAAAAATTACTATAATATTTAACTTTTTTATGCAGTACCTAATATATATCACAAGAAAATTGAAATAAATATTTACTTTTCGCCAGTATAATTAAGTTCTTATTTTATTTCTTGCGAATAAAACTATAATAAAACAATTGTGTTTTCGCTAATGTCTTGGACTTTCTTATACGTAGTAAGTATATTTTATTACGTAAGCGCATTGGGCGATATTTATTGCATAATTTAGCACCACTGAAAATATACTTCAGAAAATTACGATTCTAATCTAAACTGCTTCAATAGCTTTAATAGTTTGGACTTAAAGATTTTTATCTCTATTTAATTGGTTGAAAAGTAACTTAAATCACTCTTAAACCGAAAATGCATTTCTCCGTTGAGTATAGTTCAAAAATTTTAAGTAAAATAGTGTTAATCACACAAGTTGCTACATCTATAAAACATTCCATCTCGTGTTGATTTACACTGAAAGTCATCCTTAACGCTTTTAAATTCACCGTGCAACTAACCACACCTCAATCACACCATTCGCTAAACAATTAAACCGTAAGTCGAACCATTTTAAACATTCAAATCTGTGCCCCCCAAACACCGAACGCAAAAGTCACAACAAAACAAATTTTAGATTAGGTCACACGGCAATACGAAACCTAAAGCTCGGTAATGGTGATGCAAACCACACGCCGCCAGTACGTCAAACAAAACGGATAATTCCGCCAGGGTAAATCTATCTCTGTGCACATCAATGATGTACTCAATTATCAAGTCGCGATTACCGCCTACAAATCTCTACTTCGCCGCTCTCAACGTAATTAACAAACGCCAATATGTGGCGGTCACGATTACACACATAACCATATAACACACTAAGGGTCACATATTTTATGACGTCATCACATTAGAATGTGTTTTTAACGCATTACGACTGTTATTTTTTATCAAATATCATAATTTTGGAATTGTGAAAACAAAATTACATATTTATAGAATAGGATGCGCCATTTGTTGGTTTCTTTTTGAAGTGCATGTTATTTTGACAGTTTGTAACACTGACGCGCTTGACATTGATAGATATATAGTGTCAAACCTCCGTTGTAATCTATTCGCCGGTTTTCGACGTTTTTGTCTAGTTTTGCTAACCTAGTTCGTGAAAGGGATTAAGTGGTTGACCATTTACGAAAACGAAAAGTTGCTGTAACGACACTTGTTTTTAAACGTGTCTAATGGATGGTCACACAATAGTGCTGCACACGAGTACCAAGAAAGTAATAGAGAGATACATGTGCAATAGAATGTTGACGTGAAGAGAATATTTTACTATTTGTAGAATGCCAAATCTAGAAAGCGTTATTGGTACTTGCAATGTAATGCTTATATATTTGAAATAACCCGATTCAATTTAAAATATTACAGTGGTTTTAGCTAGAAAACATCTTTTATGAATCTCATGAATACTGTCTTCATAACATCGACGACTCTTATGCGATAAAGAAGGTATGGGGAGGGCTTTATAAAATATTTAATGTAATACGCCACTATATAGTAGATGGTGCCGTGTTGTTTACTGCAGACACTTTGAGTGATATGTCTGTCTAGTCTTGTCGACGGTCAACCAACCAAAACGCAGTATCCATTTCTTCTTATCTTCTTACCTTATTCATTCTCATTCCACGTGCTTTTCAGAACACTCCATAAAATCGTTTATATATATATATATATATTTCCAAACTTAATATAATTTAATAACAAATGTGTGTTTTGAAGTTTTAACAATAAATCTATGAACTTATAAATACGTTCATTAAATACGATTGTGATAGGCAAATTTTATTTATTCGGAAATTATGAAGAAAAACCCTCAATTTTGATAATATTTTATATATTTTTACTTTCTTTTACGATTAGTAATAAGTATTGTAATCACGTATTGTAATCAAGATTTGTATGTGTGCTCGCAAGAAAACCTTCTATTTTTGAAAAGCATATTCAAACCGGAAGTGCGTGTTACTTGAGACACTTTTTGCATATCTTCGAATGTTTTCTTGTTACGAGAAAATTGTTATTATCCTATTTATATGCCATAGTTACATATGTAGGCATGGAAAATTATATATAATAAATCGTAATGCATGTCAACTGTTTTAAATATTCAAATATTTTGACATTAACATTTTATTGTCAGTGTCACAATAAGTTTAAAAAAGCGTTACAAAGGTTAGTAAATAATTTAAAATATTATATATAAATATTTCTCTGGTTTAAAGTTAATTTGAAAACTAAAAAATGCCCGGCCAAATAATTTTTAATAATATGTAATGAATAATTATATTTTCTTTACTACTTTAAAATCCAACATTTAAAATCTAAAATACATATGTTTTCTTTGGAAATCTGACAATAAAACTAACTTTACAATTTTATTGGACAATGATGAAACATTTTCTTGAAATTTAAAACTTGTGTTATAATACTATATATGTTTGGCCTGACAACGTAATAATTATAGTATGTTTATCTAAATCTACAATGAGTCTTCATATTTAGGAGCACGTCTAAAGAAGTCAACATTAACTTAAACTCGTTATGCACTGCTAGATTTACGCAATTATACTAATAATTATATTAATTAATACTTAATCAAGACGAAGCATTAGTTATATTATTCTAGTGGTTCATTGTGAAATTTGCAATTGAAAATAAATACGAAAAAAATCGTTATAGTTTTCGAATAATCTTATTTAAAAAAAAACTTAAAAAAGTAAAGCTTCCCTGTTTTTCGTCTTTATACAGAAATCTGTTTACCGAATCCACAAATCGAGCCGATCTGACTGGCGACAGGATATATGGTCCTGCTCTTGCTTCACGGTCAGTTAGTCACATATAGATTTCCTATCGTACCTCGTCGAAGAACAAAGCTGCAGCATCACAATACGTGCGGTGGAGAAGCAAATACGTAGACAACAGCACAAGAGAAAAATAAACTGCTAGAGTGCGGTGACTTGGAGAAAGCGCGGACGCCGGCACCGGGACGCCTCACCTGGCGCCTCACGTGGCATGTTTGTGTCGCCGACGTTGTTATGTTCTATAGGTCACCCACTACAGGGTGGGGAACAGAAACGGAATAAACTATCAGACGTTAAAAGTTTTTGGGTATTTTTCGAAGAGAGGTCACTGCACGATGGATTTCTGATAACATCTTACGTATTTGTATAGGTGGGTTTCACAAAAACTTTGAAAACTATTCAGCTATTATATTTTGAATAAGTGGTGTTTTGTTTTCTTCGTTTCGTTTTCGGAACGAAATTAAATAAAAAGTTATTTGATTCGAATTACGACATTATTCAAGTAAGGTGAATAAAACGTTATTTATATATATATATATATATATATATATATATATATATATATATATATATATATTATATATATATATATATATATATATATATATATATATATATATATATATATATATATATATATATATATATATATATATATATTATATATATATATATATATATATATATATATATATATATATATATATATATATATCTATATATATATATATATACGAGGGTGGTCTGAAAAGTTTCCGACCTCAATATGAAGATAGCAGAACTCGTAAATAAAAGCTAGGGAATTTCGTTGTTCATCTGTAATAAAAAATAAATTCTGAAAAAATGTCTTGTATCTTTGTTAGGTCGGAAACTTTTCAGACCACCCTCGTATATATATATATATATATATATATATATATATATATATATATATATATATATATATATATATATATATATATATATATATATATATATATATATATATATATATATATATATATATATATATATATATATATATATATATATATATATATATATATATATATATATACACTCGTATATAGGTTGGACCATTTGTTAGCTTCTTTTTGAAGTGCGTGTTATTTCGACATTTTGCAACACTGACACGCTTGACATTGATAGATATGTAGTGTCAAACCTTCGCACTAGCAATAGTTCATCAATAATAATGATTTTTCCTATTTTATGATAGTATAAAGTATAATAACAATAATAATAACATCAATAGAACGGAAAGCCATGCTTTATATATAATAGCAATCTGATAATCTTAATAAATTAGTAGTTTTTGAAGTGATTTATAACTGGTATTTGTTATTAAATATATAAATTTTATTTTTACTTAAACAAGTGATTGTTAATCGTGATTTCGAACCCGTGTGACGTCAAATGCATGTTGTGAATTTATGTAAATAAAGTTCAGAGAAGCTAATAAATTTTAAAATAACAATGTATCTCGAACAACTCTAAAATACTTTTAATTAAATTGTAAATAAGTAAGTATATAATTCGTCCGTCAAACTATATATATATGCTCTAGATTTTCGTAAATAAATAAATAAATAACAAGTAACCTTTCGCGACTAGTTCAGTTGCAACTCAACAGAACAGGATGATGCTCTTGCATATAATATAAATCACATTCCAATTCAATGAATTCAAATGAACAATATTGGTTTACGTATATAACTGAAATATATTCACATAGAACTTGACTTTACATGCAGCATCAATAAATTGATAATCGGGAAATGAAACGATATAAATTACTGCACAATTGAAACAAAATAATAAAAGCAATTGCTCGTAATAAACAATATACTATATATGCATATAGGAGTTAACACACAAATAATGAAATGCAATAAAGTCAAATTTTAATTCATTTGAAAAACTACAAAATTATATTTTAATATCCTTTCTATTTAAATAAAACATAACTACTACGTATAAGAAAGTCTAGTGCAAAATACTACAGATGTTTTTAATAGGCATTAAGTTATGTATGTATGTATTCTTAAGTTAGTAAAATTGATGAATGTGTGTAGATATATAACGTCATTAGTAACCAATAAAAAGTGATAGACGTCAGTTGAATTTTTTATATGGATTTAAATTGATTTTCGTGGCACATATAAACGTATTGACAGTTGTGTCCGCCAGGGTTTAAGCGACAGAGACAGAGGTATATGGGCCAAAAGAAATTCGTCACTTATTCGATGATAAAACGCTGACAGCGAAATATCTATCTATACTTTTTTTTATTTTTACCAAACACATATCATATTTTGACGAATCTCTCTATACTTTATATACAAACGATATTTTTAGATAGGAATGAATAATTGAGTTACACTTGGACTAAGTTTCACATATATTTATTTTCAGGACTAAATTATTACTATAGATATAGATCTATTGTATTGAGATGTTTTATTTTCAACCTATAATTAAGGACATTAGGGTGTCGTCATTTCTATTATATACTGTTAAAAACACATATATTTAGTTTAAGAAGAATTATTGCTCTTACAAATTGAACATTCTGTATAAGTTGTATATGGTTTGTCAAAAGTTTCAACCAGTGAAACAAGTGTTAGGACGGGTTCCATTTGTGTGTTGACAAAGAGAGGTATAGATTTTAAAAGTTAAAGAAACTGCAACTGCTCGACTTCGACAAAGAAATGGTTTCGTTGCGTTGTCCGTATCCGTAGGTGCGCCGCGCGTCGTGTGTTTGTTTGTAGGGTTATTGAATTTTTAAGTACGTGCTTTACCAGTGAATAAATTTGGAAACTTTTCCACCACGTTCATAATGCAACAAAAAAAAATAAAAAATCTGAGCACTGAACACTGAACAGAAAGAAAGAAAACCGTGTTACATAGATTTGCGCAACCGAACGAACGAGCGGAGCACTAGAAGACATAATAATGCGTTTCCTGTTTTCTCTTTCTTTTCTTTTATTCACGCCTGTTCATTTTCTCATTTGTAAGACTTGTTATAAGTACATGTTGTTTTCGTTATAATTTTATTTTAAGCGGACATTTTTTACTTACCTATAAGTAAATTTATCAAAACATTTTATTTTGTAAACAATTTTATTAAATCATATTGTAAATTGATTCAACGTTTTAATATACTTTTTTATATGAATCATTTATTAAATATTAAATTAAAACTACAATGAATAAAAGTTTTTATAAATATTATTTAAAAATAACATTGAAAAACTATTTAAAGAAAAAGCAGATATACACAAATTTAAATATTAAAAACATATAAGAATTTAGACAGTGGAACTTTACTCGGCAAATTAATATAATTTTTTAATGTCATTTTACATTAGAAGACATTTATATTCACTTATTGTTTTCCTATTGGGTCTAAATTAACTATATGAGTATAGATATTCGTAGTTTTTACTTAATTATATTTTCGACCATATCTTTATAGTCATATCTATGTAACTGACATATTGAATCCAATTTGAGAAATTGTCACAAATATGTCTAAATCTGACAAATATTTATTTATTAATATACGAATGAAGATGTCAACTGAATTATTAATTTTCAATAATGATGATAGATACATTAATTATTAACGAATCAATTTAGAAATTAATATTATAAATTGTAAGTAAATTTCAGGTATTCAGTAAATATATTATTTACCTTCTAGAT